>JARHVA010000867.1:4110000-4117500 GCA_037957365.1 Torreya grandis | reverse complement strand
TTCATTGCATACATTTTGGTGAACCTAACATGAAACTAACCCTTGCAGGATTTATTTCACTTTTTCATTCTTTTGATCATCATTTTTATCATATATTTTGATATACTAGATCAATTATGTTGACCCAACTATTTTTATCTATGCACAGGTTCCCAAGAATAGGAAATAAGATTGACCTAGTCGACCGAGCAAAGGTTTTTAGCTTTTCAGACACCCAGTTTAGCCTACTAGGTTGACCCAGTCGACTCCTTACAATTTTAGCAATTTTTTAGTAGGTTCCTATATATCCTGATCGACTCTGTCGACCTACTTTGTAGGTTTTTCAAGTATACTTCAAGGTTCTTCATTAGAAATATTTATTCATTGCATCTATGATCCACCAAGGTTCCTTTCTACCTCTATATTCTTTCTTTTTTGTCTTTCCTTTCACATTTTGCAATCTTCAAAACTTCCCTTGCACATTCAACTGGATCGACACTACCAACTCAGTTCATTTTTAGACTTTTCTTTTGTAGTACATTTGACCCTGTTCTATATTTCATGTATATAGTGTCAACATTATACCTTGTTTCAAGTTGGAATTAACCTTATATATGTTAGTAATTAGTTCACACTTTCTTTCCTATTTTTTGCATGCTTAAAATAGTTCACATAGTCTAATTAGGGTATTTTTAATTAATCTCTTAGTTTCATTATTTCTATTTTATGCACACATGACCAAATCATAAAAACATAAACAAGCACTTTAACATTTTGTCTACCCTAGGCCAACCTAATTACATTTCATCACCAAGGGGGAAGCTGACTTGATGCTCTAGTCAAGTATAAAGTATGGTTAATGGTATATTTTGGCTAAGCACCCGACACCCTTATCACTACAGTGTGTAAAGTGATGGGGTAAGCCCCAATACCAAGCCTGTATCATTTCCACTACAATCCCTTTCAACCCAAACTACCTGAAACCAGCCTTACATTGGTATCTAGTACCTTGATTATAGCCACCTTCCAATCACATTTAAAATCATTCTTAATAATCTAATTAACATTCAGGTTGACCAATTAGTTAGCTCTTTACTTTTCAAGTTGATTTCTTGATCTTTGTTCAATTGTGTGTACAAAATATTGCATTATCCAATGTCAGTGAAATATTTTTATTTGTCTATTTCAATTTCATTAGCCAGCATTAATCTAATTAACTTTATATTTCCTTTCAGTATTTATTACTTTTCATTACTTGCAAAGTTATCTTATTTTATTTTACAATATGTTTTTAGGATTCTTAAATTCCCTGTCTATTATACTGGATCAACCCATTCAACCCAATAGCTTTTATGCCTTCTATACACTATATTGGATCAACCCATTCAACTCTATATAATTTTATAGTCCCTTTATTTGTACTCGATTGACCCAGTCAACCCTGTACTATTTTAGTCACCTCTTTGACCTTTGCTTTCTCATCTATCTTCTTTTCTCTTCATCATGGAATTTTTGTTGGATAATAACACTAAGTTATAGTCAAAAAACATGATGAAATTTACCAATCCTAATAGGGTTTTCCATAGACAAATTAGGGATTTTCTCTTGGATGTTAGTAATGTTCATATTATCACTTGCATAATGAAGTATGGGACCCCTCCTCATACCTCTTTGCAATGTAATAATCTTTTCTCATTATAATACAAACCTAAGTTAGAGTATACTCCCAAAATGCTTTTATTTATTTCCAAATTTTCTCAACATAGAGGAAAGGATCCTTCTACCATTTATAACCTTATGATTAGTGGTCAAACTAAAGAGCCTCATTCACCTACTCCTACATTCTCAATGAGATTTGGAGGTACCACTTTTTTTGGTTCTCAACCTCTTCCTTCAATTTTGACTCCTTATTATGCCATGACATATTATGATATAATCTCTTCTACCTCCATGCCTAGTATCTAAACTAACATAGTAGGTTCTACATCTAATGGGCCTCTCATAAGGTCCATTATCCTTAATCCTTCCACTAGTTCATTTTTATCTACCCAAGGCAATCATGATTCTAGTGCTTCTTCCTCTCAACCATTCACTAGTCCATCTTTTACTTCACAAGAAAAAATTTCCACTAGTGCCTCAAATTCTTACAATTCTTCTCAGGCTCATATTAACACTAATAGTGGTACCCAAGCCACTAATACCAACACAAATACCAATTCTAATGCTTCTAATGTTAATCAAATACACCAACTTTTATTAAAAACTCTTGATCAAATGAATACCTTTCAAACTCATAACATAAATCAAATGATGAGAATGCAAAACCACCTTCTTAATCTCCAATCTCATCCATAATCAATGGCTTAGGGCACACATAACCAGAATGTTCCCACTCCTCTTCAAGATTTTTAAGGCAATCTCATTCCTCAACCTCTTTTAGTCAATAAAACCATCAAGCATCTACAAAATGAACCTCTCACTACTCAAATTGCCAACATTAATATAGGTGGTATAACACCTAAAATTTCTTATAACAAGTCAACCGATCCTACCCTTCACCTTAAAACATTTGGAAATATTTAAAAGGATTGGGTCAAATTAAACACCTTTACTGATATCAAAATCCTATCCAAAACTCTCACGGGTGATGCCTTAGATTGGTAAAATCAACTTAGAGCTCATTCCATTTCTAGTTTGGAGGACATAATAAATTCTTTAGTTCAATAATTCCAAACTAATGATCTTCTTGGAAACACTTTGGCCCTTTTAATAAATTGAAAACAACAAGAGAATGAAACTTCCCATGCCTTTGTTAAGAGATGGAAGAATTTTTCAAACAAATGTGAATATAATATGGTGGATGACAACCTTTTTCATCTATTTACAAATGCTCTCTTGCATAAATTATAATATCGAGTCTACACTCTCTCTCCACGTACCTTGGAGGAGGATATTGACCAATATAAAATATAAAATTTCCTAATGCATCAATTTGAGCCACCCTAACCTTCTATAGGTCCTTGTTTATTACTTAAGAATAAAAACCACAATATCACTAATGATGGTGTTACTGACTCTTTTGACACCATTCACAATGTTCAAGCTATCATTCTTAACCCTTCATTGGAACCAACTTCTTCTCAATAATATAATAATCCTCATTTCTCCTCACCTAAACATCAATGTTCACAAACCTCTATCCTCAACTAAATTACTTAAGCATCTACCCAGGCCTCTTCCATGAGAACTTGACCCTACCTATCCTATGAAATCTTGGTATGATCCTAACAAGTTTTGTTGGTTTCATGTTAGTTGGGGTCATTCTCATGAGACCTATAGACAAATTCATAATTTAGCTATGTATTTTCTTATTGTACCTAATTTTGATCATGATTCCATTATCTATAAGTGTCAACAAGCCTATGAGATTACTTTTAAGGACTATAAATCAAATTAAAAAACTCAAGCCTTGAATCAAGCAAATGCTCATTTGGCTATCTATAAAGATCCTTTATCTAATCATCAACCGATTTAAGAAAATCAAGACAAGCCCACCCCTTCTACCAATAATGTAGAAGGTCTTGTTGAACCAACTTCTAAATAAAATGTGGTTAGCATGACTAATATGTGAAGGGTGGTAGTTTTCATTGATTTCAACCCTATCTACACTCCTCATTCCCATAAGACATATCGTTTTATCCAGGATTCTTCTCTAACTCATTTAAATGAGTTAGGGAAAGAAGATATTATCACTTTTGATGATCTAGTTTATTATTTTCCCTTAGATAACACATCCCATATTAGTTTTACCACTCTTACATCATATTTCAATGCTAATGATAATCAAGCTTCTACTAACACTTCTTCCAATTCTAAAAATCAACTTAAACCAACTATTTTATCATCTCAACATGATTTACCACCTTGTTCTAATCCTTCTTCTTATCAACAAAAACTCAATATACTTTGGCTCCTCCTTCTGATGGTGTCCTTAACCATTATGCACCTATATCAAATAACCTTATTATGGGTTATGATGAGTGGGATCCCATTGCAGATCTCACTAATCTCCCATCTTAGATTACATTCCTTGAGCTTATGAGGACTTCCCCACATCATATAAATTGCCTCATGCAACTCTTATTTGAGATAAATGTCCTTCATCCTCCCCTCATAAGATGAGAAGAAGATTTATCTGATTCTAAAGATAGTATTTTATAATAATGTGAAGAGATGTATATCAATGTTGATGAAACTATAGACACTTCTCTTTATTTAAAATTTCATATCAAATATATGATTCTTGACAAGATTATATTTCATGTGAATTATCCTCCTTTATTCATTAGTTTCCAAATAGGTGATATCCAAGTCAAGCATGATTTGATTGACAAGTGTTCTGGCACATGTGTCACTTCTCTTGATTTTGTTAAGACCGTTAGATATTCTGAATGCAATCTCAAGTCTACATGTAGAACATTCCAAGGATATGATAGAAGGCAAAAGCCTGATGTAGGTTGTATGTGGCTTCCCATTACTATCTCACCTATCACCATCTATGTGAAGGTGATGATATTTAACTTCCCACTTTCTTATAATATCTTGCTTGGTAGGCCATGGACTCACCACATGAGAGCCATAGCTTCTTCCACCTACCACTGCATTAAATTCCCTCATAATGGATCCATTTAAAAGATTCAAGGTGACACTAACCCTTAAAATTTCAAACAATTCCAAGATCTTGGTGTATTCAAGATTCCTACTCTTTAACCTTTACCTAGTGTTCCATTTTGTGAGTCTCAACATCTCAACTTTCTTGTTAACTCAACCCATGGTTATAATGGGCATCTCAAGCTCATTGGTAACATTCCTAATATTTTAGATTCCACTGATGATGATCCTGATCAAATTAATTTAAAGATCAAAACTTCTAATTTCTTACCTCATCTCATCTCACAGCTTCATGCTTCCTTATAGCCTCATTCTCGCAAACCTCATTACGATGATGTTTCCATAATCTTGACCAAGACTAGAAATTTTATTCACCATGAATTATTATATAACAAGGTTATCCCTACCTATATCATTTATCTTCACACCCCAGATTATGATGATGGTTATTCTTTAGATGATCCATTATGAAGTGGTCTTATACAGGCCTATGATGCTAAGATTATCCATTATCATTCTTATTTATTTGAGTATTTTCATGCATCTCATCATATTATTTCACTTATAGTCCCTAATTTTTTGCATTTTTCCCCTTTATCATAAGATAGAGATGGTGCTGAAACCTCTAGTTTATGAGAAGCCACATAAAATTATGCTCATGGATCATGTTATGACCTGGCCTTACTATTTTGTTAGGTACCTTAACCCTCATAGTTGGTTTACCCCTGAGGTTAGTGTAACTCTCCTTAGACCCTTTGTATATCCTACCCCTCCCTTAGTAGAGTCTGTTATCATTAAGAATAGTTCCATTCCTTTATCATCATCATCATCCCTTCGTGATGGTTTGCTTCATTTTCCTAAGATGGATCTTCTACCAACCAAATGGGTTGATAAGTGTTCTTTAGCTTCTTCCACTCTTGTTTTACCTCCTTATATGAGTACTAAAACCACTCACAAGTGTATATATTACCTCCATGGGATAGATAACCATTATTCCATGCAATGTCACAAGTTGCAACAATATCTTGGTACCTTGCATCCTTATTCCATGTCATCAAATAAAACCATACCTCCTCCGAAGGTACTTCCTAAATATTTTCCCAAGTATGGTGAGGTATATTTATTTATGACATCTATGTGGCACCCATCACACTGATCATTGTTAAATCCTAAAATAACATCTCAAACACCACCTTATATCTATTCTTAGACCTTCTACCACTCCTCCCATATGTCATTCTCACAAAAAGGCTCCTTCTTATTATCCTATGGTTCCACCTCCAGTGGTTCCATCACCTCTTGTGATCCCTTCACCACCTTTTGTTCCTCCACCTATGATCCCTTCACCTTTGGAACTTCTCTCACCTATGGATCCTTCTCCACTTATGAGTCCTTCACCTATGGATCCTTCTCTATCAGTGATTCCTTCTTCTCCCATAGATCCTTCTCCCATGTATTCTCTCAACCAACCTTTGCCTAATTTTCCTCCTTAGCATGATCCTTTAATAAATCCTACTTTTATAGTTGAGGATATCAAAAAATAAGTATTTACCCAGTATTCATTAAAAATCTATGAAACCTTAGCAATAGTTCAATTACAGTTTCATATAGACTTATTTGATGTATTGGATATGTGTGTGGATAAATTTACTAGTATTTATGAGCACATGCATGGTGATTTCACATTTATATTGATTGGACATGTGCTCCAATCCTATTTCTATCTATTATATCATTTGACAATGTGTCAAATTTATGCTTATCTCATATCATGATTTATTACTTGTACTATATCTTGCTTATCTTTTATATTTTGCATATGATTGTCTTTTCTTTATCATTGTTTTCCCTTCCCTTTTCCCTAGAGTTTTTCTCAAAACTCTCTTATTGTATCTTTATGATTATTTTTCTTTCTTATCCTTATTTTTTTCATAGATAATTTGTCATGGTGATTTTGTTATACCTACCCTATTCCCCATGGTTATTATCTCCCTTTACCATGTGATCAGTTAGTAAACAATCTATCTCATTAATATCTCCTTTCACCAGTCCACCTTTGGATTTCCTTTTTTCTTCTTCCTTTTTTTTCAAACTAAGCATATACATAGTTGAGACTTGAGATCACATGATAGTTCATTATCAATCCTAAGTGTCCTAGTTAGTCATTTTATTTGGTTACTTATCTACTTTTAGCCTTAGCCTATAGCTCATTCATGTGTATCACTATCTCTCTCATGATTAATCATTCCAAATCCATATGGAGGAGGAATCTTAAAAAGCCTTCAAAAAAAATTTAAAATCCAAATCATTTAAACAAAACTCAATGATATCAAAAGGCAAAAATATTCTTAAAAGTCTAATCACACTAAAAGATGTAATTCAAAGCACATCTCTTTCTTCTAGTCAAATCTCAAACTCTATAGTTAGACTCATGATAGATCCAAGGTCCTTTGGGGTAAGGTAGGCCAGTATATTAGAATAGGAGAATAAAAAAATCTTTTAGTGATACCTACTTTCTCATGCAAGTACCCAATCTTTGTAGTAGACCAATGGCTCTATAAGGGGTCCTAAAGAGTGGAGAATACGTTGTGGGAAGGTAGGTCCATTTTTATTTTCCTATACAAATCTAACTTCATGAGTTGATATTAGTAGCATAGTTATTTTCCCACAAAGCTTTGTGTCTATAGTGAATAGGTTTCCTTCATACATAAATGACCACTAGTCACTTAATGTCTTCTCATGTCCTTAGTATGCCTCTTTCCTGTTAAGGTCTTCTCATAAGATGCCTACATATTGTTTCTTACATTCCTTTTTTCTCTCCTTGTATTCCTTATATTTCCTCTTGAGAAA
>JARHVA010000867.1:4017500-4105000 GCA_037957365.1 Torreya grandis | reverse complement strand
ATTATTTTCCATTACCATATTCTTAAATTCCAAAACTTATGATTTTTGGTTATTTTTTGCACTAAATTCTATAGGTTCATCTAGTGTTCTCTACATTGGACACTTTCACATTTCTTACAATTTACTTCTCTATCTAAGGAACTAAGATAAGTTACAGGTATGTGTTTTTCAATTTAGTCCTTTCATTTATCTTATTTGTTGCTAATGCACTTTACTTAGCATTAGCATTGTCTGTTATCATGTTTTATCTCAAAGTACCATTCCATGTTGCACTTATGTGACACATGATGAGCTTCAAGCGAGTCATATGTACACACATAATATTTTTAGAGTTTTCTTGATTATTGACACTTTATATCTTGTAGGAACCGATTAAGTCTCAATCTCTCAGAGTGCATGTCCTAAGGGGTGCACCTAAAAAGGGGTGGGCAGACCATCAGTGCTTTACAAGATTATTTTCACTTTTTTCACTTATCATCTACACACTTGTCTCCTAA
Source organism: Torreya grandis (assembly GCA_037957365.1). NCBI lineage: Eukaryota > Viridiplantae > Streptophyta > Pinopsida > Cupressales > Taxaceae > Torreya > Torreya grandis. The sequence continues at coordinate 4,104,503 of JARHVA010000867.1, read as the reverse complement.
AACCATTTACCCTAAGCTTATTATTCTTAGTCCTACCTCCTCCAGTATTTTCCTCTTTCCATTCCTCCCTTTCTTGCCTTAACACCCTTTTGGACAGTCAGCTATACTAGATCGACTAGGTTGACCCAATATAGTTTAGGGTTATTTTTCACTTTCTTAGCATGTTAACCTTTCAATTAACCTAGCTCAGACCTACTGATTTATCCCCAAAAACACACTGGGTCGACTAGGTTGACCTTGTACAGCTGACATTCTTGGGAGGATTTAGGGTAAGATCTACCTATATATACAAGTTCATTTCCCACCATTTGATAAGAAAAGAATTATTATAAAATAAGCATGAGTGAACATCTACTTATTGACCATTCTACTTGAGGAATAAAGCTTAGGGTTCCATACTTTCTTTAGAGATACATATATTGTCTTATGGAGAAGTCTTTTGGATGCTTAGATAGGTTGTGTAGCCTAGAGCTGATTTATCTTGGTTATCCTTACATACCACAATAATCTCTTGTGAATCACCTTAGTCAAGGGAAAGATTGAGACTCGATGGGTTCATCTTCAAAGGAAAGTATTCCTAACTTTATTTATCCTTTGTAAGAGTAGATAGATAATGCATTTATATTCTTCTCCCATATATTAAGATATTGTATACATTAATGTGAGTATATGTCTTCTAATACATGTTTAGTTTAGTCTATTTTATTGTTTTTGACCCCCACTTTATCCCACAAGATTTGGTTGGCACTAGATTAGATTTTTTTTTCTTGTTATTAGAATAGAGTGAATGTTTTAAACCTTAGGACTCTATTAGGGTTATTATGTGACTATGTTAGACTTTAGGCTTTGGAACCCTTCCTAGCATGATATGTTATGACAAGTTATCCCCTAATCGGTTCTATTAGATCCCCATATTGGTCATGCTCCCACTTAAAAAGTGTATCCCCAATCAGAAGTGTAGGTATGTTATATCTTCTCCAAGCTAGGATTGATTTATAACATGATGCATTTTTGATTGCATACACTTTCCTTATGGATAACCATTTAATTTTTGAATATCTAAGAGAGGCTTCACCTAATATATGGATGCAAAAAATATAAAGATCAAAACATGAGAATGTCTAATATACCAATACATATTGTGTACCAAAATTTGGGATTCTTGAAATATTATCAAAATGATAATACAAACCCAAAATCTAATGACACTAATAGGAATGGATAGAGGAGATAAATCAAAACTAGTAAAATATTCTTACCATGCTCTTTACCTTATCATGCCTCCATTCCAGGATTCCAATGCATGTGATTAGACTTAGATTGACAAAGTGATAGCTTGATTTTGGATTGTTGATGGATGTTTGATGACTTGATTATAGATATGCAATAGGATTTCTAAAATTATTTTGGCATGGTTTCCCTATCATTCTTTTTCCTTTAATTGTATTTTGGCATAGTGTTGGTATGGATTCTCAAGTTGGTTTGAGGGTGGAGGGATAATTTATTTAAATAGAGGAAGGGAGGGAAGATCAAGGGCTTAGATTTGAATTTAGGAGAATAAGATCAATGGATAGGAATTATCCAAGGAATATTAAATTCCTTAAAAACCTCTAGAATTAGAGGTTTCTAGAGGGAAGGGCTAGGTTAGAGAGAGTTTTATATTTAGAGAGTTATAAAAATCTTTTTCGGAGTGAATGATGATTAAGGGGAGGTTAGATGGGGATTAGGTGAGAATTAGATTCATAGGGATGTAGGAAAGGCTAGGGAGTAGGCTAGTATGTGGTAGGTGAGATCATGGGAATTTTTAATTCCCAAATAATGGCTAATTAGGATTAGATTAGGATAATAGGATATTAGGAAGAATTAATGGAATAGTGGGATGGGATAAGGTTAGTAAAATGGAATATTAGTGGAAGGGATGTTATATTTATGGATATAAATAGGATAAAATAGTAGAATAAAATAAGATAAGTAGAATTAGTGTTGACTAATAGGAATATTAGTCGACTGTAATGAAGTGAGAAATTTTAAGGACATACATTTTTTCCCTCTTTGAAAGGGAATTTTGAGTGGGTCGAAGTGGAATGAGTAATGGTCTTTCAAATAAAAACCATGTCATAGATGAATGTTAGTAGATGATGTAAGGAGATATGATGCCCCCTCAAGGGGACATGTGCAGAATAATGAGTCAAATGGTAACTCAAAATAAGAAACAATGGGTGGGGTGAGATGGATAGATGAGGGGATGTGATATCAGATGTGGGATAGAAGATGAATAAGATGAGGTCAATATTGAGAAATGAGCTACAAATTGATAATGATGCCTGAGACAAGGACACATACCCATGGAATAGATATGATGGTTGTTATGATTGTCGACACATCCCAAAGGGGAATTAACCATAATAAGATGATGATAGGATTAAAATGCCACCAGCTTTAGATGTATCCCAAGCAAGGATGCATGCAAGGGAAGGCTATTGGCTAGGATAAGACTGATTAGATGATGGGTGTTTCTCAAAGCTAAATCGATCAACATGGTGAAGAGGATAAGAGAGGATAAATGATGTGATTAAGTGACCAAAAGATTGGGTGATGAGGATGGATGATAGAGATAGTGGTCAAGCTATCATTGGCACAAAAACATGGCCAAGTATTGATTATATAGTCTAAAAATACTTCAAGTTGATGTAGTTAGGATGAGAGGATGATGATAATGATTCATTAGAAGATGAATATGATGATGATTAATGATTATAAAATGATGAAGATGAGGATGATTAGATTTTGTTATTAATTGAATGATATAATTTAGATGATGAGAGGAAGATGATAAGGACAAAAGATGGGATGTTAGTTAGATGAGTCAAGAGGATTTGATTAAGGATAATGAGATGATTAGAGGAATGATGAGGGTGTTGGTGATCAAGCCATCACATTACCATAATGCTCATCATAATCCAAGTGATCCAAAATATATCACTTGACAAGATGCCCCATGATATATACATGACCAAAAGGGCATTGTGCCAAAGTGCATGGGTAAATAGCAAACTCTACATCATCGAGGGAACTTTTGGTGTCCACTAACATCCTTATTCATTTCCCAATAGACAAAAAGAGATATGTTGCAATAAATCATAAGACAAACAAGATATACACATGACATGCAAAAAAAACAATAGATAAATGATAGATAAATAGCAAACAAAGAATAGAAGATTATCAACATGTAATGCCATAATGTCTTACCTAATGATGGGATGAGTGATTAGGTGATGGGTTAGATGATCATGATGTGATTGTGGACTTAGGATGGACTTGGATTTTGATAGGATGATCATGATGAGATTTAAACTAAGATGTTTCCCCTTGTTATGGATAGGAGGATGAATGATGTGATGAGGTCTTTGAATACTAAATTGGTCTTGAAAATGGGTCAAAAAGTGGCCAAGGATGGTGATTAGACAAGTGATGACTAAGGATTACCAATAAATAAGGCCCTGTAAGGATCTAATCTAGCAAGGAGACTAGGAGATGATGATGGGATCAAATACCTTTCATGATAGCAAAAGTGATTGGATGGGTGCTAGACATGAAGAGGTAATGATAAGTGTTGATGCTTGGATTTGCACCCTTGAGGAAATGCTCAACTCTTCTCATCCAAGCAGCAAAATATAATCATCTCTTTTTCTATGGGTGCAATTTTGTTGAGATGAATCTCTAAATTAGGGGCTATTTCCCCTTGATGCACCAATGAATAATGTCCTCCCAATTTGACTAAAAATACAATACTTAAAGAGTAACAAAGCTTCTTTCACACAAAACCCATAACTCTTTGTGCATTGTCACATCAATGTTTCACATGTTACATTCAAGAAGGCACTTGACATTTAGGAGAGCAATAGACAATTCCAAGAAAGAATATAATCTTAAACCACTTTAATAAGGAATACTAAAAAGGACCTATAAAAATACTCTTTATGTAGATTTGGTAGGTAATCGAGGATAATAAGTTAGGAAAGATAAAATCTCACTAAATGAAAACAACAGGATTTGAACCGATACATAATTGTACAACATGTGAGTGGCAAAAACTTGTATTATTTCATCAAGAATTTTGCAAGTACAAATCTTGCTAGAGTTTCACCATAACCAGTGGAGGCTATAAAATGAGCCAAGAGAATGCATATATAGCCTTTGAGAGAGAGGTCGAGCCAAGGGAGTTCAAGGGTCACTTGGACATGTGTCACCTTGAGAAAAGAAATGGTTACATTACATTCTATAAGATGATTTTCCCATGGTTACATCAATAGAATCAAGATATTATAAACTACATTTTTATATAGATGAGTCCATCTGTTGAAATTCTATTTTGATGCTAGCTGCTCTTTATTGGCTCATCAAGTTGTGTAATGGTGAAACAAATTAAACCATTAACCTACCTATTTATGATTGTTGTGCACTAGATGCTCAAAATCTTGCCATTTTTCACCTTTATCTTTACCTTATGGTTCTAATCAAGCCTTTCTTTTAAACTCCAATGGCTAGTTTTTGTAGTCTAAAATTCACATTTTACAAGATGTCACTCTTTTGGGTATTTTCTTCAAACTTTTATTTCTTTGAACTTCTTGTCTCGACACTTTCTCAAAAGAATTTTTTTAAGTATTTTGTCTCTATTATTATTTTCATTTAGATTTTTTCTTGGTCTTTTATGCCTTACATAATTTTTATAGATAAAATGTCTGAAGGAAATGGACTTTGGCACCTCTTCAAGTTTTCTGAAAGAATTCTTCAGACAACTTCTTTGAAAGAATTCCTTTAGAATTTCTATTTGGCCCTTTTTGATTCTTTGAAATGACCCTTCAAAAAAGTGAAAGAGACCCTTTTTGAAAGGAAATAAACCCTTCAACTTCTTACAAGTGACCTTTCAAAAAAAATGTGTCTCTTTTAAAAGGAAAATACCCTTCAAATTTTTAAAATGGTCCACTCTCCTGCAGAAACAATCTTTCAAGATTTTGAAAACATCCCTTTAGGAAAGTTGAAATTCCCTTTCATAAATTTTAAAGTGTCCACTTAGCCTAAAAACTTCCTTCAGAAAAGTTATCACCTACCCTTCAAAAAAGTTGAAATTCCCTTCAAAAAATTTTCAAAATATCCTTTGGCAGAAATGAAAGTGTCCTTCAAAAAAAATGAAATGATCCTTTGAAAATGCAAGTGCCCCTTCATAAAAACTACAAGTGACCCTTCGAAATATTTTTAAGTGTCCACTTTCCAAATAAAATACCCTTTGGGAAAGTTGAAGTGCCCTTCGGCCTTTCTAAAAGTACCTTTCAACCTTCTTGAAAATGACCGTTCAGGAAATTTGAAAGTGTCCTTTAGCTTGAAAAAGTCCTTCAAAAAATTTGAAAAGTACCCTTAAAAAAAGTTGAAATGGACCATTTATTGCGAGAAAGATACCCTTTGAGAAAGTTGTTTCGAACAAAATGTCTTAAAAAATTCCTTTGGAAAAGTTGCAAGTTACCCTTTAGAAGATTTGTCTCAGACAATTTTCCTAAAGGAATTTTGTTGAATGAAAAGTCTTAAATAAATACACTTAAGGAAAAAATCCTAAGACAAAAAGTTTGAAATAATTCATCAAAGGCTTAGAACAAAAACTTGAAAGAACTCAATGCAAAGGACTTAGCCAATAGAGTGAAGAACAAAGCTTTCAAATCAAAAACACTTGGGTTTTTTTATGTACTGTATAAGGACACTTCTTCCAAATGAAACCTACATACTGGACTTGGACAAAGGTATAGGCTCAGACATTATTTTCAAATAGAAGTGCCTAATTTTTTTCCTAAAGGACCAAAAATTGGTCAAAAAAATGGTGACTCACAAGGGTAGTATGCCCGTTATACTAACTAGACCAGTAGCCTAAATAGTCCATTAGGCATGGAGTTAATTAAAGATTGAAATAAACCATAAACCTTGACCATGATTCAACAACACAATCATTGACTACCTCCAACACATAAAGGAAAGAGACACAGAACAAAGACCAAAATAAACACACATGTGCTACTTAGCACTTAGGAAAAGACAAGACACAATAGAAAGAAAACTAATATGTACATCTGACCTGGTATATTTTTTCCCCCTCCTAGATTAAAGGGAAAACTTCTTAGGTCTCTTCCATGGCAAAAAACCTTGTAATGCTAGATAAGTGGTTGGTTGGAGTAGGAGCTTGATGATTCATCCTTCTTGCTTTCCACCTTGATTGGCATGTATCTAAGTGGATCGGGTTCAAACATGTCTCTACAATAAATATACCCATCTTTCTCTTTGAAACATGTCTCATGTTGGTCCTTCATGCTAGTGTAGTCGATCAATGGATACTATTTCATCATCATAGGGTTCATTTGGCTCATGGCCCTCTTGGTATGCATCATGGACTAACTAGTTCTTTTCTATATCTTTGAGAAGCTTGTCAAACTGATCTTTTACTTTATCATGGCTCTCTTGAATAAGGGTGGCTGGTGTTATGTTTGAGCTAAGATAAAAAAAAATCTAGCTCATTCCATAAATCATCATTTTCTCGCTCAAGAACTCCTTCTTCAAAGCCCCTATCAAAATAATCAAACCTCTCTCCTTCTTGCTCAAAAATAAAAGTCTCTAGCTACTTAAAAATAAGGGTCTCTAGTTGATCAACAACATTCTCTTTAACCTAATTCAACTTAGTTCCCATGGCTCAGTCATTATCTTCATCAAATCAATAAGAAGGTTCATCAAACAAAGGGAAAGAGAGCTCACCATGCTTACATTCTCCATCCAATGTTGATGAGTGAAGTTTATCAATCTCATCTTCATATTGCTGGAAAATTTGCATGTATGTGTGACCTATATCTTCTCCTTGAATCATGTCACCTTCAAGAGTCACTTTTTTAACCTTATTTTCATGAAAACCTCCTAGAACAGCCACCTCTTGAGATATGATTTGACCATGTTCTTCATCTTTGATAATGCTTTCCACTTCACACTCAAGATGGTAATCACCATGATGATGTTCATATGGATTACTTATGATGATCTCATCTTCATTCTCACTGATGATAGTCTCTTGATCAGCCAAGAATTACATTTTATCTTGCTCACTTGCCTCCCTTAAAACAAGTTACTCTTTAGGATGGAATGAAATTAAGGGTGAATTGATAGTTTCATGAATTTGAAATGAAAGAGTTGGAGTATGGAGGGTAATGGAAGGTGAAGGAAGTGAAAATGGAGTATGTGATGAAGGAGAGGACTTAAGAATGGACCTTGAAAAAAGGAAAGCACTAGTGAGCTCCAAATCAGATTGGGAAGGAGAAGTGGGGTTTTCTTTGAGAAGCTCATGAGGAAGAGGAAGTAAACCTTGGGATAAAATCAATTGAATTTCTTCCTTCCACTTGACCAGCACATCATCCACATCTAATATATCTTGATAACTCTCTTGAAGGGGTGTAGAAGATGTGTGTTTAGACATGGGATCTTTTATTGGGTCTAAACCTTCCATTACACCTTGACTAAGAAACCTCATTCTTGACTCTAATTCTTCAATCTTCTTAGCTAGATTATCTTGGAAGCGTCTTTTTTGGAGATAATATGCATCATCGTGATGAGGAGAAGTATGAGAGGTTTGACATGCAAAATAAGAGGTTTATTAAGGAAGGGTGGCAGGGACTTGAGAAGGACTAGCTTCATTTTCCACTTCACAGTAGTGAACAATATTCTTCTCTTCTTTCTTACCCCATTAATCCACTATATCATTCCAACTCATGGTCTTAGGATTGGAACTCTCTTCTTAAGAATAGGCATTAACTTCATCTTTCTCAAGGTCTTGAACTGGTTCATGATATCCATTTCTCCAACTTGGGATCTTGACATCATGTTGAAGGACTTGAGGAGGTTGAGGGAGACTAGGAAAAGTTTGTACATGCCTCAAAAGAGTTGCTTGAGAATGGATGTATTATTTTCCAAAGGAAATAGGATGACTTTTTTCAAAGGAGGGCTCACAATATAAGGAATTGAAATAATTAGTTTCCATAGAAGGTTGTTCCAATGTCCTTTGGTGTTGGATTGGTAGGTGCAAAGGATTAACAAGAGTAGTTAATGCATTAGATGGGTTGGAAGTTTGGCTCATTTTATTTTGGTGAGCAAGTGTTATTTGATAAAAAGGATTTGGTGTACAGGGTAGGGGTTTCTTTTGTATAGGAGGAGGTTGTTTTGGGATGGAAGAAGGGGTACAAGGCTAATTGCCTTGAGTGTATTGACTTCTCCACATTACTTGTTTCTCCTCCATGGATTGCATGACTTGAGATTTCTTAAACAAGCATTCCTCATTTTACATAAGCTCTTGCTGATATCTATTTTTCTCATTTAACCTATCTATTTCCAATATTTGCTTCTCAAACTCCAACATTATCTCCCTAGCACTCTTGGATTCACTAGGAGAAGGACAATTATGAGGGTTGTTTGAGGTGATTACATGAATAACATGAGCTTGATTAAAAATATCTAAAATAACACAAGATCCATACTACTCAATAATGAGATTATACATACCAAATATGATTTCTTAATGCACTAGGGCTTCTTGACCATTTGATTCAACTTGGAGTCGCCATTAGTGTTGATTGAAATGCCTTTAAAAGGCTTATTGATTGAAGAACACACCAATAATTCTTTAAATCCTTGGACAAATGGTCCCACCAAGCATGCCAAAAACTATTAATGCTTAGATTTTCACCCTTGAGGAGATGCTCAGCTCTTCTCATCCAAGCAGCAAAATAGAATCATCTCTCTTGCTATGGGTAACAATTTCATTGAGATGAATCTCTAGATTAGGGGCTAGCTCCCCTTGATGCACCTTTAAATATCTCTCTTATCTATCAATTATATATGAAAAGGGTAAGGAAAAAAACTAAGAAAATAAAACGGTGATGCACCAATGAATAATGTCCTCCCAATTTGACTAAAAATACACTAATTAAATAACAAAAAATCTTCTTTCACACAAAACCCACAACTCTTTATGCATTGTCACATCAGTGTTTCACATGTTAGATTTAAGAAGGCACTTGAAATTCAGGAGAGAAATAGATAATTCCAAGAAAGAATATAGTTTTAAACCATTTCTAAAATGTCTATACACTTTAAGAAGGAATACTAACAAGGACCTATAATAATACTCTTTCTATACATTTGGTAGGTAATCGAGGATAAAAAATGAAGAAAGATAAACTCTCACTAAACAAAAACAACATGATTTAAATCGATACACAACAGTACAACATGTGAGTGGCAAAAACTTGTATTATTTCTTCAAAGTTTTGCAAGTATAAATTTGGCCAAAGTTTCACCATAACTAGTAGAGGCTGGAAAATGAGCCAAGCTAATGCATATATATAGCCATTGAGAGAGAGGTTGAGCCAAGGGAGTTCAAGGGTCACTTGGACATGTGTCACCCTGAGAAAATAAATAGTTACATTACATTCTATAAGATGATTTTCCCATGGTTACATCAATGGAATCAAGATATTTTGAACTATATTTTTCTATAGATGAGTCCATCTATTGGAATTTTGTTTTGATGATAGCTATTTTTTATTAGCTTATCAAGTTGTGTAATAGTACAATAACTTAAATCATCAACCTACCATTTATGCCTGATGTGTACTAGATGCTTAGGATCTTGCCATTTATCACCTTTATCTTTGCCTTTTGATTCCAGTCAAGCTTTTCTTTTAAACTCCAATGGATATTTTTTGTACTCTAAAATTGACATTTTACAGGCCATCACTCCTTTGGGTATTTTCTTCAGACTTTTATTTATTTAAACTTCTTGTCTCGACACTTTCCTAAAAGAATTTGTTTAGGTATTTTGTCTCTTTTGTTCTTTTCCTTCAACTTTTTGCTTGGTCTTTTATGCCTTAAACAATTTCTATGGACAAATCATCTAAAATAAATGGACTTTGGCACCTTTTCAAGTTTTCTAAAAGAATTCTTTGGATAACTTTTTTAAAATAATTCCTTTGGACTTTTTGTTTGGCCCTTTTTTATTCTTTGAAATAACCCTTTGGAAAAGTGAAAGAGAACCTTTTTGAAAGGAAACATACCCTTCAACTTATTTCAAGTGACCTTTCATAAAAAATGTAAGTGTCTCTTTCGAAAGGAAAATACCCTTCAGATTTTTGAAATGGTCCACTCTCCCATGGGAACAATCTTTCAGGATTTTGAAAATGTCCCTTTGAGAAAGTTAAAATTCCCTTCAGGAAAGTTGAAAGTGTCCACTTAGCCTGAAAAAGTCACTCGGAAAATTTTTCACCTAACCTTTGGAAAAGTTGAAATGCCCTTCAAAAAAGTTGCAAAGTATCCTTCGACAAAAATGAAAGTGTCCTTCAAAAAAAAATGAAATGATCTTTTAAAAATGCAAGTGCCCCTTCAAAAAAACTACAAGTGACCCTTCCAAAGATTTTTAAGTGTCCACTTTCCAAAGAAAATACCCTTCAAGAAAGTTGAAGTTCCCTCCAAACTTTCTAAAAATTACCTTTTGGCCTTCTTACAAATGACCATTTTGGAAAGTTAAAAGTGTCCTTTAGCTTGAAAAAGTTCTTTGGAAAAGTTGTAAAGTACCATTTGGAAAAGTTGAATGAAAACTACATACTAGACTTGGACAAAGGTATAGGCTCAAATATTTTTTACAAATAGGGGTACCCAATTTTTGGCCTAAAAGACTAAAAATTGGTCAAAAATAAGGACAGTGATGGATCAAGTACATTCCATATTGGTAAAGGGTAATTGGATGGGTGCCAGGTATGAAAAGGCCCTGATAGGAAGTGATGGGTGCTAGATTAAGGTCTTTGACAAGGTGATGTATGTTGACAATACTTAGTCAATAGGATGATGAAGATATGATGGGTGACCACTTAGGATCAGTTCCAAAATTGAAGGTTGTATCCAAATATCGAGGATAAGAGAAGACACATGACATGGAGATGTATGTGACTAGGTTATTAGACATAAGACAAGACATCATAAACTAATATGGCTTTTTTAAATTTTAGGATTTTTAGGATTTTTGACATTTTTTAATTTTTAGGGATTTTTGGGATATGTATATACACTATACAAATGAGGTTACTATCAAAGGGAATACCAAGCCTAGAAACCATAAGAAGGATGGAGGGATTTTGGATGGGATGATAAAGGATGAAGATGAGAGGGACTAAGGATGAATGGACTAGGGATAGCCAATGATCCCATCATGAAGGAACTAGATGGTTATTTGCCTGAGTGTCCATTAGAGGATATGCCAAGATGGTTTAAGGATATTTATCAAGACACCTTCCACTTCCTTATGAAGGCTAAGATGGGAAAGAAGAAGATATAGGATGTATGATATGATGGCAGATGATGGAGAGGAATAATGGATCAAGGGATAAGATGATGGGTGATATAGACAAGGTGGACAAGGGATGTGACAAGTGAGATGGATGGATGTGTATATAAAATGGATGGACTTGCCCCTAAGTGTTGAGGAACAATGCAGACAATAGATTATCCTACCATGATTTCAAGATTTTTTTTTCATCATGGTACTTGCCTAAGGTACCAGAAGATTGGTTTTCACCATTGAATGAATGATTTTTTTGACCTTTTATTGGGAATATCAATTTATTAGATGATGGTTGAGATGTAAAGTGTGGTCACTTGATGGATTATTTATCCAATACCTATTTTTTGATGGATTCTTGGATGCCCTAGTGGCCTTTAGTGATTCTTGATGGTGACCCCTCTAGATATCTAGACCAAGTGTCTTCATCACCCCTAAGAGAGACAATGTTGCCTGGGAAAGTGATGTGAGGTATGGATTTGATTAGAGCTTGATTTTGATTTATGAAACTTAAATGGATGATAGAATCAAGATATGATGGTGTGATGGGTGATGGAGGATTAGGATTAGCAGTGGCATACACCATTAGAGGTATTAGACATTCTTCATTTGATTTGTGCTAAGTGATTAAGGACTATAGGAGATCTAAGATATTTTGAATTTATGGCTCATCTTTGATCTAATTATTTAATAGATTTTTGGCCATATGATTTTGATCATTTGATGGGATTTGATTTTGACTATCCCTTGGTGCCTAATTTTGGGCTTCATCAAGGGATATTGATTGATTATTTTGATTTTGATGGGTCTTTAGTGCTAGTTTATGGGCTTCACTAGGGAGAGATGCTTTTGGATTGAGTTGATATGATGGTAGATGATGAAGAGGAACAATGGATCAAGGGATAAGATGATGAGTGATATAGACAAGGTGGATAAGGGATGTGACAAGTGAGATGGATGGATGAGTATATAAAATGGATGAACTTTCCCCTAAGTGTTGAGGAATAATGTAGATAATATATTATTCTACCATGATTTCAAAAATTATTTTTCATCATGGTACTTGCCTAAGGTTCCAAAAGACTAGTTTTCACCATTGGATGAATGATTTTTTAACCTTTAATTGGGCATCTCGATTTATTATATGATGGTCGAGATGTAAGGTGTGGTCACTTGATGGATTATTTATCCAATACCTATTATGTGATGGAGGCTTGGATGCCCTAATGGCCTTTAGTGATTATTGATGGTGACCCCTCCAGATATCTAGACCAAGTGTCTTCATCACCCCTAAGAGAGATAATGTTGCTAGGGGAAGTGATGTAAGGTATAGATTTGATTAGAGTTTGATTTTGATGTATGTAACTTAAATGGATGATATAATCAAGATATGATGGTGTGATGGGTGATGGAGGATTAGGACTAGTAGTGGCATACACCATTGGAGGTATTGGACATTCTTCATTTGATTGGTGCCAAGTGATAAAGGACTACTAGAGATCCCAAATATTTTGAATTTATGGTTCATCTTTGATCTAATTATTTGATAGATTTTTGGCCATATGAATTTGATCATTTGATGGGATTTGATTTTAACTGTCCCTTGGTGCCTAATTTTGGGCTTCACCAAGGGATATTGATTGATTATTTTGATTTTGATGGGTCTTTAGTGCCAATTTATGGGCTTCACTAGAGAGAGATGCTTTTGGATTGGGTTGATGATTTGATTCTTCTTGATTTTGATTGAGGGGATCAAATATGTCCTGATTATTATGATTAACTTTTTGAATATTATCTTGGACATTTACATTTTTGGCTTACATTAGATTACTCAAAGAAGGGTCCAATGATGCATGCTCATATTCATCCTTATAGAGGGAAGTGATTAAATGACGATCGATAAGGAAAAAAGGGTCCATGATGGATGAAGATGGTGGTTAGGGCATGATGAGGTCAATAAGTGGTGATGGGGCAGCACAGTCTTCATAGGGATTCCTAGGAAACTTGGTTTTGACATCAAATAAAATATCCTTAATATCAAGAAAAAGATCACTAGGACTAGTTGTAGTAGATGCATCCAAAGGAGGATCAGACTCTAACAAATTTTGATAGATAAATCTTGTAATAACTCATTTATGATGTCATAATCTAGAATAGAATCAAAATATATGCTTGGTAATGAATCAGAGGTATTTGGATTATAGGTATTCTCTAAAAGATAAGCATTATCATCATCAATGAGAGATGATGTTTTTGATGAGGAATCTAATTTGGATACAAGTGTTAAACATGATCCTATGAAAGATAAGACCTCGGATGTTAACTTTGAAACTAACTCCAATGCACAAGATATAATGATTCTATTTCTAAATACATTATCTACTATTGACCTCTCATCATGGGGTAATTTATGTGATGGGTGAGAGGGAAATGATGCTTAAATGATAGGTTTGACAATGATAGGCTCATAAACAGACTTATGAGAGATGGGTGGACTAGGCTCATGTGGAATAGAATTGGTTATGATGGATCATTTATTAGAGATGGGAGTAGTGTCTTGACCTTGGCTTGGAGAGGGAAGTGTTTGATCATGACTGGGAAGAGGATCTGAAGTGTTTGATCATGACTAGGAAGGGGATCTTGGCATTCCTCTTTTTGTTCACCCAGGGATGGAGACTCATCTAGTACATCATCAATTATTATTTCACCATGGTCAATGAGGTCTTGGACATCATCTTGGAAAGGTTGACATTGATTAATAATATGCCCCCAAGTTTGATGGTATGAACAATATTGATTATCTTTATACCAAGAGGGCTTGGGTTTAGTAGGATCAAGATGTTAGATAGGTGGATAGACCATCACGTTGGCAGTGACTAATTATTTGAAAAAGGGCTTCCAAGGATATAGTAAGGGGAGTATAAGAACTTGCTTCTCTTTGGGAATTAGATATGGAATCATTGGACTTTTGATCACATGGTTGTTGATATGATTGGGTAGATGGATTCAAGGTGGCTAAGATTGGATCCCCTTTTCTAGTATGGGAATGGCTAGATGGTGGTTTATGGATAGAAAATGGAGGGTTGTTATGGGATTCACATGATGGGGTTTAGATGGGAGGTGCAATGAGTTGAAGGGGATCGACTCCTTCAGGAAGTGGTACACCCATCATAATGATTCATAAAAGGATCTCATCCTTGTTGTCATGTATGTATTGGTCAATGAAGGTGGGGTCTAGTTCCATGGTGATGATTGATAGATGATAGATGATGTAGGTAAGATAAGTATTGGATAAGGTTCTTTAACAAAATAGGCTGAAAGGATAGAGCTAGGTAATGATGGAGATGAGATAGACTAATGGATTAAAGACTATGATAAAATGTAAGATTGATAGTGCAATAGGTGATAATAACTTATCAATAATTCCTAGTTGTTAAGCTAGTAAAAGGATTGGGGATATGATGGGTGCCTAGATTCAAACTAGTAAGAGGATGATATGATGGGTGTTAGTTATGAATAAGGCAAGATGATTGGACTATGAATGATTAATAATTGATGGGTTTGTTATATTGAGATTGACAAGGTGACAAGATGCTAACAAGTTGTTGATTATGATATGATATTTGACCAAGTGGATTAGGAAGATATTATGGTGATAACATGATGGGATGATAGGATTATAGGACTAGCTCAAGGCCTAAGAATTATTTTTCTCAAGGTGGGATGGTAGGTAATTATGTGATGAAGGTGATTAAGATAATGGAATGAGGATAAGTATGATGATGAAATGATAAAGGGGTAATGAAAGGTGGATGGTTTAGACCCCTATATGACCAAAAATCTAATTAGGATAAAATAAGGTGATGATTATATGGGTAATGAAGGCAAGGTCAAGACAAGTGATTGGGTATGGATTTAAGACAAGATATGCATGATGAGGTATGATTAGGATGTGATTATGGGATGATATATAGATCTAATGATAAGATGTGACTAAAAGTATGTACAAGAGAATGATTTATGTACAAGAAGGAAAAAAATAATATACAAGGTGATAGGATAATAAGACAAGATGATATGGGGATGATTAGGACTATAAATGAGGTGGACTTAGGATTGAATGTGGAAGGTGAGACAAGATGGGATTAGGATAGGCTATGGGTTATGATTGAATATGTAAGGGGGTGGTGTCAATAAAATGATATGGGAGTGATCAAAATTATGGTGTGATTGATGGATAAGGTAAGGTCAAAGTGAGTGTGATTGATTATGGATGAGATGGTCTTATGACAAGGTGTGATTATGAGGATGAGCAGATGCGACTAACATGGGAGTCTAGTAGAATGTATAAGAGAATAAATTATGTACAAGAGGATGAGATTAAGATATACAATAATGATGATTAGAATGATCAATGATAGGGGGATATGGTTAGACTAAGATTATGATGGATATGATAGGATTTGATAATGAATATAAAATGGTGATTAGGATGTGTGATTGGATACGGTGGTAGGTAGATATGGTTAGATTAGGAGGGGATGGATAAGATAGTGATTAGGAAAGGATGTAGAAGATAATGGAGTGATGACTAAGGATAATGGGATATGGTGAAACTAGAAAAGGATAGGGTGACTATGATAAGTAGGTGATGACATGGCTTTGGGATAAGGATTTAAGATGTAAATGGCTAAGGATGAGTGGTTATGACAAAGAGACTATATACAATGATGATCAAGATGTACAAGATGAGATGTAGGTGATGTAAGATGAGGATAATGGTGAGGATGATTATTTAAAATTTACATGAAAGGATAGTGGGAGAGATATGCACAAGATGATATAATGATGAGGATAAAATATACAAGATGATATGTATAAAGGACCTAAATAGGCTTAGTTAGGTAAAAGGTTGACTCGGCTCACAAACAGCATGGGTCTAACACAACACATACCTAAACAAGCAAGCCATAACCTATTATTATTAAATTTATGGGTGTTTAACCTAATGTCCACACCATCCAATGGCTATACAAGTGAGGTTATAGACTAGTGACCCATTATAGAATCAACTAAACCCTCTCAACCTTGCTTACACTTGATGGTCACTTGGGTGCTATTACTGATGTTGGTAGTGGAACACCTATTATGGCTGAAAGGTCCTATGCTAGGTTGAATAAGATCTCTAAGGACATCCCCTATATACACGATGGTACATTTGGGCCCAAGTCCATATAGGGTGATATCTAATGCCTAGTTAAGAGAGTAAACTCTTCCCCTTCATGAATGACCTATATAGGGTCAACCACTTAGCCTAATGACAACTGTCCCTAATTTTTATCTCTATCAAAACATGGAGTTTGGTTAGCATGTGGTGATGAAATCCACAACACTAACCCTTATATACTAAGCCCATGTATCGGTGTCAATTCCATGTCAAGTTTTAGCTTAGGGGAGAGGATGACAAATAGCCAAACACATGATATGACTAATTAACTAACTAATTAGCTACATGTCATGGGCATGATATGATAAATTTATCTACAAATAAACACACATGTGTAAATAATTATTTACAAGGAATTAGGAAAGACAATGATATTATTTTATTTTATGATTAAGATAATGAAATCTAAGATAAAATTAGAAAATGGCACCCCTCCCTACAATCACAAAGGTTAGATGTCTGATGGAGTGCCAAAATATCCAGGAGACCTATAAGAAGAATGTTAAAAATATTAATTTTTACAATCCCATGAGTCTCTACAATCATGCAAGTATAAAGGGCAATCCTAAAACTAGAATACGTAATCCTGCTATGGGAGATCAATCTCGCTAATATCTAGTGACAAGATTATGGGCTATTTAAAAACCATCATGGTCAACCCTAAAAACCATGAAGGTATAACAATCCCACTACTTAGAGTGACAATCCCATTATTGACTACAGATCGATAGTATCAAGTTTGTCATAAACCACAAACCCACAACTTAGATTGACAAACTCACCACTAGCATAAAAAAGAAAGCAATAATATTGCAGTGTTTGAGAAATGTGTGTGTGTGTGTGTGTGCACGTGTGTGTGCGTGCGTGTGCGTGTGTGTCTATGAGTGTGTGTGTGTGTGACTTAAATAGAAAGACTATTAAAATATTTAAAGGGCTTCAATTAATAATACAATTAGTTGATGACAAATAGAAATACTATGGAACCCTAAGACTAACCCTGACTAGCCTAGACTGCATAACCACTATTAGGACCAAAAATCCCATTATTTGTAGGACAAACACATGGCTGCTCTAGTCATGATATTATTGAATGACATTGGACTTGTCTGGATAGTGGGTTATTAGATAAGTCTCTCCCTTATAGACACTTGGTGAACCATGCAAGACAAAATGCCCCCTGTCAACAGTTATTTTTAGATATGGAGGGTAGAGTGTTGATAATAGACGTGTTTTAATATTTTCAATAAATAGACAAAGCCTCTAGTTTTTTCCACTTACAGACCCTCAAAATTCTCCAAACAAGCCCTAAAAACACTATATATAATGATTCAAAAGTGATAGGGATAATTTTTTACCAAATTGGTAACAGAAGATAATACCACCACTAGGCTTTACAATTCACTATTACTAGTGAAATCCCACTACTGGGATAGTCATGAGATTATCAAAAAGGTGCAAGAAGTTGATTTTTGAGGGGATTCTCTCTTTAACCTACACACAAAAGTAAGAAAACCACACAAAATGCCTATTAGAACAAAGAGTTATCAAAAAATAAACAACAATGTGAACCCCAGTATAGTTTTTGACAATATCGCTACTCAAAATGATAATACCTCTATTATTAGGGCAATCTCATGACTAAAAGAGTGGCAAGTTTATCAAAAACCCTAATTGCTAGTGAATAACCTACAATACTACTACTAAATTTGATAATCTCACCACTACAATCTTATGACTAATAGTGTAATATTGTGACTGAGACCTATATACACAAAAATTTCCAAATTTTGAGATTTTCTTTGCCCAATCAGACCTCTAAGCTAGACAAAATAACACTAACAAGCAAAAATGGTTAAATGGGAATAAGGTCCCATCGTGGTTGCCAAAAATGTGCACCAAAATTTGGGATTCTTGAAATATTATCAAAATGATAATATAAACCCAAAATCTAATGACACTAATAGGAATGGATAGAGAAGATAAATCAAAACTAGTAGAATATTCTTACCATGATCTTTACTTTATCATGCTTCCATTCTAGGATTATAATGTATGTGATTAGACTCAGATTGACAAAGTGATATCTTTATTTTGGATTGTTGATGGATGCTTGATGACTTGATTATAGATATGCAATAGGATTTCTAAAATTATTTTAGCATGGTTTCCCTATCATTCTTCTTCCTTCAATTGCATTTTGGCATGGTGTTGGTATGGATTCTCAAGTTGGTTTGAGGGTGGAGGGATAAGTTAGTTAAATAGAGGAATGGAGGTAATATCAAGGGCTTATATTTGAATTTAGGAGAATAAGATCAATGGATAGGAATTATCCAAGGAATATTAAATTCCTTGAAAACCTCTAGAATTAGAGGTTTCTAGAGGGGAGGGCTAGGTTAGAGAGAGTTCTAGATTAAGAGAGTTATAGAACTCTCTTTAGGAGTGAATGATGATTAAGGGGAGGTTAGATGGGGATTAGGTGAGGATTAGATTCATAGGGATGTAGGAAAGGCTAGGGAGTAGGGTAGTAGGTGGTATGTGAGATCATGGGAAATTTAAATTCCCATATAATGGCTAATTAGGATTAGACTAGGATAATAGGATATTAGGAAGAATTAATGGAATAGTGGGATGGGATAAGGTTAGTAAAATGGAGAATTATTAAGAGGGGATATCAGATTTATGTTTAGAAATGGGATAAATTAGTAAAATAAAATAAGATAAGTGGAATTAGTGTCGCCTAATAGGAATATTAGTCGACTATAATGAAGTGAGTAATTTTAGGTGCATACAAATACTACCCATTTTAATTTCCATGGTTTTCAAAATCCCACACCTATATGTGTTCCCAAGTTCTGATCGATAGCTAGAAAGTTAGTTATCCCTCATGAAGATGAAGATTTGAAGTGGTTCATAATTCACCAAGTAATCATTAGAACCCACACGTGTATACAAACTGGTGTATATGAAATAACATGAATATCTTTGGTAGTTAGTCTATTTCCATCAATCAAATAGTGGGAATGAGAATTATGGGATATGTCCAGTTTTTATTCCATCAATCATCCAGATCTACATCATATATCAATAGATCACAATTTTTAGGGTCATCCATTACAAAAATACTCCCCCTTAAGTGGATATGTGGAAGTATGCTACGATGATCTGAAGAAATATGTGGTTTGTGAACTAATTGAGATGATCCAAGAATCCCACTATTTAGATTTCACTATTCCTTGGGAATAAATGGCCCATAATGACTTCAAAGAATAGCCCTATATCTCTAGTTATCTTGAATAGATGGGAAATTATACCAATTAACTAGATCCTTATACCTATACCTATATATATCACCATCACTGACACTAGCTTGCCTACCTTACCAGATTGAGGGGGTGGGGTGAATAATTGTTAGGATTGATTCCCTCTCCTAGCCAAATTGAATTATTCATGGCATAACAAGAAGGCATTCAAACATTGGAAGGTGATTCTAGTTTAAATTCCCCAAATAGACATTTCTAGTTAGTCTAGTTAGTTAGAGTTAGTTAGTCAGTTAATTAGTAGTTAAGGGAAGGATGTCAAATCTTTCCTATTCCCAAAATAATATCCTAGAGCATTGATTTCTCATTTATCCATAGGGGAATTTATAGGGTGAAAGAGGCACTCTCATGCCTTATTTTAGTGTCTTCCTCATAACCTTCCCTTATTTTATTATATTTTATATATATTCCCTATTTATCTAGTGATAATGATAGTGCTCCATTTATATATCTCATAGTGAATAATATATCCCATATAAATTGATAGGGGCACCCCCGTATATATATGTTATATCTCAATTTAGATATATAGGGCTATCCACATGCCACTATATATATGGATTATCAAATGGTCTATTCATAGTTTAGTTATCACCCCATAGATATATATTCTATTAGTTTAGAGTTTATTTTAGTTTATATATATAGGGGAGGGGAGAGGGGGGTATTCACTATGCTCACCCCATACATAGATGATTTCTAAACCATATAGATATATGTATATAGATAGAGAGACATCCTCTATTATATATGCCTCATTCCTGTATATATAGATATCTTATCTCTTAGCCCCTATATATCTATCTGGATATCTAGTAATAGTTGAGTTGGTCATGTATAAATATCTTCTCAACTGATGATTCCCATATAGATAGATATTCCCCCCATGGTATATATTTTAATGGCAACCCATAGATAGATTATTCTATTAGTTTAGATTTTAGATATAATGGGGTATTCACTACACTCACCCCATCTATAAATTATCTATATTGATATTATATATGGATATGGTGGCATAGGATATAGTTTCATTGGTACAATATATATTAGATATAGAGGGGAGGGAAACCAAATATATAGATTTAGATTAAAATTTAGATTAAGGATAGATAGGGACCCTATTTATCAATTTGACATTGAATAACTCAACAATCTCTATGCTTCACTCCAGATAACCAAGGACTGACAAACAATAGATTGGGGGCCATATTGATAGATTTATCTGGACCCCCTCTATATATATCTTAGAGTTAGATAAATATAAAGGGACCTCCCACCAATATCTAGAGCCCATTAAACTCCCATATATATATATATATATATATATATATATATATATATATATAACAGCCATATATAGAGAGAGGGGTTAGAGGTGGCCCTCCCTATATATATTATCTTGAGCGTAGTGAATACTTATTGTATCTTAAAATAGTGGATATTATCTTATCTTATCTATATGGCTATTAGTTTGTCAGATATTCCATTAAGATTAACGAACAAAGTAAGATAAGTTATACGCCTTAAATAGGTATCTACCAGTGAGTGGGGGGTCACCTATATATCTATATGGTAAATTATTGATTGGTGAGATAGACCATCTCATTATGACGTAGATATAGATAGTGACAGTGATACAAATTATGACAATATAGATATATAGGGATACAAGTCCCCTATTTAGGCATGACAGTGCCATATCCCATATCCACCCATATATATTATCCACCCCCATTTATATATCTTTTATATAATGGGAGGTAGAGGTGGAGGCCAAAATAACTAGACCCCTATCCCCATCCCCATCCCATATATAGAGAGAGGGAGAGGGAGAGGGAGAGGGGGCCCAAAATAATTATTTTGGGGAGGAAGGAGGCCAAATGGATAGATGGCCCCCTAATCCCCTCTAGCTATACTCAGTCTAAATCTCCCTTATCTATATATAATCAATCTAAATCCCTTGTACATAGATATTTCCAAATTTCTATATTCTATTAACTATGATAGATAGAGATAGAGGGGGTGGCACAATATATATTTTTGGCATAGTATATAGATAGATTTTCATTGGCATTGTCATAGTATATATAAGAATTAGTTTATTTTAAATAGGGAAAAAAAATCTAACTTGGGGGGAGTCCACCCCCAATCATATAAATTTGAGTTAGTTTAAATATAGAGGGGCTAGAATATATAGAGAGAGTGGGGGAGGGGGGCTCCCTATATATCTTAGTTTATTCATTTTTATTTATAGGGGATTTATTATATATATATGGGATCCATATCTATCTATAGGGGGATTAGTTATATGCTCTAATACCAATTTATAAGATAAATTTTCAATCTATATGCCCCTAAATAGATATATCCAAGGGTATATTTGGATAGGGTAATTTTGGATAGGATAGAGCATGTTCAAAAAGGATGGCCTATGATAAGATCTGATCAAAAATGTTTCCTATAGATTAGATAGGTGGCCCTATATAGATAAATTCTTTTATTAGATAGGGCCCTATATATCTATTCAACATGTAAAGATACCTATCTAGCCATATAGAGAAAGGGCCAATGAAACTAATCTCTATTTAAATCTAAAACTATATATGGGGTAGGGGTGCCACCATATCCATATATAATAGCCATATAGATAATTTATATATAGGGTGTTAAGAAAATATATACCATGCTAATTCAAATATAGATTGTGTTGTGGGGATTGGATCTATATATAGGGGATAGGTGTTCATCGCCATCTATTTAGAGGGGTTATATGTTCATCATCCCTCTATTTAGATAGGGATATACAGGGGTTTCCATGTAGATATATAGGGGATAAGGCATATTTGGATAGGGTTATAAAATTTTTGTGCTCCCCTCTCTGTTTAGATAGGGATTAATTATCTAAATTTCCCATATCTATATAGAGCAGGGTGTCAAAGACCCATATAGAATATATACTCTATCTATATATTATGTCAATTACAATATATACTTTGGTGGTTGGATATTTAGATAGGGGTGCTAATCTCTCCCCTATATTTAGATAGATATTAATTATCTAAATTTCCCATATCTATATAGAGTGGGTGGGGGATGCCAATTAAACTATACACTTTGGGGGTGGATAGTTAAATAGGGGTGCTCATCTTATAGGGTATGTAATAATTGTGCATCCATCCCCTATAGACTTATCTAATTCTCACCATAACCCTATAGACTTATCTAGAAATCACCATCTGGATTAGAGTACCATCCAAATTAGATTAGTACCATCCAGATTAAATCAGTGGCTTGATAAAGAGATTCATAGCTATCCATATAGATCATTAGCTCACCAGAGAAATTCATTTCTAGAGAGACTATCTCTATAGATAAATTCATTTCCAGAGAGACTATCTTGATAGCCATCTAGATTTGTATCTAGAAATCTCAATTCATAATTGTCCATATAGATTTGTAGCCAGATAGACTAGCTCAGTATCCCCCCTATATAGTGATCCACAGTCTAGATTTGAGTTGAGATATTAAATATCCCATATCTATATAGGTAAATCCCAATTAAACTCTATATTTCCCCATTAAACTCTATATGGCTATATATGGGGTGGGGTCAATGTTGGGGGTACCCATCCCCTCTATATCTAATATTTATTACGGATGGCACCCCCAACATCCCTCTATATCTAATTACTAGATGGGTACATTCATCATCCCCCTATATACCTATCTATGATCTAGAGTTGAGTTTAGATTATTTCTATATATGTGGATCACATATCCATATCCATAGACATAATGTTTATATAGAGGGGGAAGAGGAGGAGGAAGGGGAGGCCGCATATAGAGTTTAATGGGCAGATAGATAGATAGATAGATAGATAGATAGATAGATAGATAGATAGATAGATAGATAGATAGATAGATAGATAGATAGATAGATAGATAGATAGATAGATAGATAGATATATAGATAGATAGATAGATAGATAGATAGATAGATAGATAGATAGATATATAGATAGATAGATATATAGATAGATAGATAGATAGATAGATAGATAGATAGATAGATAGATAGATAGATAGATAGATAGATAGATAGATAGATAGATAGATAGATAGATAGATATATAGATATATATATAGATAGATATATAGATAGATAGATAGATAGATAGATAGATAGATAGATAGATAGATAGATAGATAGATAGATAGATAGATAGATAGATAGATAGATAGATAGATAGATATAGATAGATAGATAGATAGATAGATAGATAGATAGATAGATAGATAGATAGATAGATAGATAGATAGATAGATAGATAGATAGATAGATAGATAGATAGATAGATAGATAGATAGATAGATAGATAGATAGATAGATAGATAGATAGGGATTGGGGGAGCCCAATATAGAGTTTATTTGGCCCAAATATCTAGTTCTTTTATCCCTCTCTCATCTATATAAACTAAACTATAACTAACTTTGAACTAATATAGACCATGCCAATGCCCATGCCCCATATAGATTATATACTCTATCTCTATCTATAGACTGTGACCTCCCCCTTTATATCTAGACTCTAAACTTGATATATATTGCACCCCACTCTATATAGCTATGAGATTAATAACTCATCAGAGATGGTCTCACCCTCAAACATTTTCCTTAAGAGTGATGATTTATAACATTAACTAGAAGATGTCTAAGGGCCTAGATGGAGGTTTTTCCATGTCCTTGACCACTTGAGAAGGGGTTTTATAAGTAATAATTAACTATGGGTGTAGATCTTGTAATAATCAGGTCAGGGTTATAGGTGAGAGAATGTGTCTGCCCTGAGAGAAGCTTGATCTAATCACTCAATTTAGAAACATTGATCCTTATTCCCTCTTAGTTAAGAGTAAGAAGTAGAAGTCATCATTTGCTTGGTTGAAGAAGTATTCATATTCATTTTTCCCCTTTTGCTCATTTTCATTATTTATGGAAATAGAACATGCAAGTTTCACCAGTGGTGAGACTGCACCCAAAGATGAATAAATTCTTAGTCTTGATTTTATGTGGGATTCTAGTAGATAAGCTCTTTACCATAATAACCACACAAATTAATCTCATCGAGGTGGTAGGTGGAAACCATTTGATGACCTCTAAAGATGTAATTTTTTTTGTAAAAGTATCCAAGTCTTTTGATGAGGGAGGTGGGATGAGAGTGGGTGGTAGCTTGATGTCCATAAAGATAACCCAAATATTAGAGTAATTGGAGATACACAGATGTGTCAATTTGGGATCATCTAAATACCTAAGATATATAATCCCTTCACCATAATTCTATAACTAATTTTTCATTCATTGATGTAGAGTAAAGAGTAGTTGTCTTGTGAGGTGTTGACTACCCCCTATCTCCTATCTAACTCTATATAGATAATGGGTAGGTGGGGAACCCCCTACCCCCATATATATATCTAATGGGCCCATAGATATATAGATAGGGGTAAGGTGGGGTTGGCTCCTATATATGTGATATGAGTGGGGATATTCTTTGACTAATGACAAGGAATAGACCTAAGATTTATTTAAATATTGACAAATGGGGCCCTTTCTTTTCTCTGCCCTCGACAAAAAATAGACTCAAGTTTTCTTTAAAGATGGATGAACTGGGCCCTTTATTTTCTCTAACCTCAACTAGATATGGACTAAATCCAAATCCAAAGCCAAAGCCAAAGTATTGGTCAAGGTCGAGGTTAAGGGTAGTTAAATCATACCAAAAGTATCACCTCACACCATATAGATATATAGGCACCATTTACCCTAACTCTCTATATGGACATATAAATGAGATAACTTAGCACTAAAACATAGTTTAAGTTCATATAACCCCCAACTAATCCCTATCATCTAGCTATCAGACATGATGGATGATGGTCATTTTGACATAATTTAATTTCTATGTTGAGCATTATTATTAAAAACAGCATTTGTATGGGGGATTGTGAGTAGAGTGAGTAATATGATTATGATTGAATGAATTTATGGGTTCATTATCATAATGTCAATGTCAAGACCCTATATCCCTATCTATATATGACTCATCGAGGAAGAAATTAGTCCTCATGAATTGACTAGCTTAAGTTATTAAAAATGGGAGATTGATTAGAGAGATCATGGATTGATTTGATTCATACTTGTCTTGATCATCCAGACTATAAGTTGGTCAGCACATATACACATATACATATAGGTAGTGACTTGATCTATAAGATTTGATATGGTAATCAATCATCTTGCATATATGTTTCATATGCCTATATATCTAAAAGGGGAATAACCATTACCATACATGTATGTGGCATATATATAACATGCATAGAGATTTCCCTCTCCTTCGATCAATGACATGAATGACCAGTCATCATTAGGAGATTGATCCCTATTAGAAGGATAGTCATATATATAGGCCAAGTACATACCCATAGAGTTAGATAAGGGGGTGGATCAAGGATATATATAGACATATATGCCTTCATTAGATAAACCTTGGGTTAAGTGGTTAAACATGGTCTAGTCTAGTCTAGTCTAGTCTATATAGAGTGGGAGTGAGAGTGGGATTGGGGCCCTATCTATATATACTATGGGGTAGCTCAATGATAATACTTCATAGATATAAGTGGTGATTTTTTTATGCATATTAGGATGGTGAAGGAAGAATAGAGAGACCATCTGAATATAACCATCTATTCTATAGGGAATCTGACTAGATGTGGTGGTCATGGGTATAGCCATGAGAATCTTGATCAGTCAACCCAATCCAAGCTACTCACCTTAGACTTATTTCCAAAACTGAACCACTGAATCAAGGTGAGTTAATTCATTCTCAACTCCCCTCTAGCTATCTATTCCATATATAGTTTATATAAAGTGCCACCATATAGTTAAGATAAGATAATATTTGCTACACTCAAGATAAGATAAGATATATAGGGAGGTAAAAAATAATCTATATATTGGGGGGACAAATAGATATATAGGGTTTGGGGGGAAGGTGAGGGAGAACCTCAAGATAAAGATATAGTACTTGAATTGAATTAGTTCCTCTATTTGTACTCGTGTACTATCTCATTCACATATATATACCCTACTCATAGATTATAAATTGTCTAGTCATGTTATGTATATCTATAATCAAGTCAACAAACTATAGTTATACACCTCTACACATCTACTCCACTATACTACTATTTAACCTCTAGGTGGATGTATAGGGACCAAAAACCAAACATTTTAGATAGGATTTTAGACTCTATATAATACAATGGATAGTAATTAGAGTATAGTCTAGTTAATCTACTCTACTCTAGTTTATAATAGGTTGAGTTTGGGTTCAAGGTTAGGGTTGGGGTCGAGGTCAGTCACATCATGTACATAATGGATGAAAGATGGATGGCTCGACCATGTATAAATAGGTAGGGCCCTTGACCAACATCCTTGACCAATAGGCCTATATAGACCCCATCTATTTATGGGGTGAGCATATAAAATACCCCTCTATATATAATATATAACATTTCCCTCCCCTATATATCTAAATTTTAAACTCCCAATGCCAATCTCCCATATAGAATATATACTCAATCTCTATTTGGCCACCCTATAAATAGTGAATCTAGATCATACCACCCCCTCTATCTTTATTTATCATAATGAATATAGATTATACTGACTCTAGATTGAGCTATTCAAATCTCCCCCACCCCCTAGTAGATTAATATATTCTATCAAGTGATTCCCTCCCCCTTGACTATATATAGATGGCCCCATCTAGAATCTATGGACATCTAGGCACCAAATCTCTCTCACTAATCACCCATTGCCCTACCTACCTGATGCCTAATCTTATCTATGGCTAGAGAAACCTATATATATGGAAACAAAGCATAAATATAGAGAGTGGCAGCCTACCCCATATATAATCAATCAAAACTATCTAGGGAGGGACCTTATCTATATATGTCGTGTGTCGTATTTAGTTTCTACTTTATATATGGGGCACTCAATTGACTAGATAGATATATAGGGTAAATCAAGGTCCCCCTTCTCTATTTATGGGGTAAAGACTAAATTTTTAATTGAGTGATAAAGATAAGAGACAACCCCATATCTATCTATGGGTTAGGGTGACCCTATCTAGACTCAGGGTGAACCCCTATCTATATATAGATGTACGAACTTAGATATTATAGTACATATATAGATTTTAGATTTGATGGACTTGTAGTTTCAGTCATAATCCACTCCCACATATATCTAGATAGGGACTATCTAGATATATATGGGCCCCATATCCCATATATAGATAAGATAGGGATTTATTAATTTCTCATCTCAATTGAGGGCCCTATATAGAGGGGGCACTTGACTATCTATATTTGCCTTTCTTCTCAGCCCTAGCCCTATATACATAATTGGGACTTAACTAACTATATATAAGGGCACATAAATGAGCTAGATAAATACCTATTAATCCCCATATAACCTATATATATTTAGGGGACAATTCCCAATATAAATTATATATCTTTATCCATATATAATGGGGATTAGATCTATATATATGGGGTATAAGGGGGGAATCTTGGGAATTTATATTCATGCCCATATATAGATAGGGGCCCAATGGCCTCCTATAGATTATATATTATATAGCAAGAAAGAGAGGGCCCAAATAACTATATGGTCTGATGACCTACCCTAATTTATATAGCTCATCTCCTAGCTAGGGGAGAGGGCCTAACTAACTATATGACTCAGCCTTCTAAGAGATATATATAGTTAGGCTAGATTCTATATAGTCTCTCTTTGGGCCTACCTCAAATAGTTATATAGGCTACATAGCCACCCTCTCATCTCTTGGGACCATATATATCATCATGCCCCATATAATTCTAAGGGAAGGCCCACTATCCATACATAGGGAATTATAGCATATCTATATGGGGGAGGGGGAGTATCAAATCTTGCTACATAAATGGCCCCCTAGATAGATAGGGGCATGGAGGCCCCATTATTTATATAAGGGGATTAGATATAAGATATAAGATACATTTACAAGGGTGAGGGTGCCCAACTATGTATAGGGACAAGATATATAGATGGGGATGCAACATATATCTATCCACTATATATAGCCTTATAGACATAATTAATAACTCTAAACTACGTTTAATAAGTTTATATATCCAAACCTAATAGTGAGCTCCCATAGCTATATATAGATCCTTATGAGCAGTCCAATTAGTTTTTAGGTTGGGCTCATTGGCACCTTTTATATGGCATGGGCACGATTAGACTAGATAATATATAGGGTAGTTATCCTCCTACTTGAGCTATATACAATAGGCATTAAGGGGAGTCCCTAAAGTTCTTAATGGGTAGGGTGGGCCCCCTAATAGGGGTTCAAGTCTTCTTAGCTCAAGTTGGCCTATAGCTTATATATATATATATATATATATATATATATATATATATATATATCCCATATATCCTATATATCTATCTCGGGGGATCTCAATATAGAATGTTATGGGGATCATATTTATATATAGGGTTCTTACCCCTAGCTATATAGAGTAGGGTAGGGCATCGAGGCCTATCTAGTTATGCATAGATTTATAACCAACTAGATATAAGGGGTAGGGGGCCTTTAATCTTAACCTCAGAGTCTAGGTAGTTGAGCACCTACCTTTGTCATGTCATGGGAGTGCCTACCTCTTGAAGAGGTGTGAGTTCTCTCTAGTGGCCATATATAGATAAGGGCCCATCTAGACTATCTATCTTGAGCCCAATTATATTTTCTATCTAGCTATATCTATATGGTGTATGGCACCATTGGATCAAGGGAAACTATCTAGAGTTTAGTCAGCCCCATACCCACACATATAAAGTATAGGTATAGAGTCATTGAGAGAGATCCCCCCCCCCTATATATATATATATATATATATATATATATATATATATATATATATATATATATATATATATATATATAATCCATGATCTAGAGTTGATTTTAGATCAGATAGATAGATAAGTCTATCTATATGGCTCCCATATCTATATAGAGCATCTAAATCTATATATGAGGTGGGGGTGTAACTATAGACATAGTTAATATAATATAGAATCTAAATACCCATTAAACACAACTCTATATGAATATATATGGGGGGGATGGGGGTGCCAAAAAATATACTATGGGGGTTCTATTTAAACTATATATTATGCCACTCCCCCCAAGATAGATCCCATTAAAATCTATATAGTGGCCCTCCCCTATATATAAATTAAACTAACTCTAAACTAATATATACTATGCCAATGTCCATGCCCCATATAGAATATATATTTTATCTCTATCTATATACTACGGGGGGCATGGTCTAGATTCACTATGATAGATAGAGATGGGGGGGGATGGCATATTCTATATTCATTATCTATGGTGGTATGGTTTATATTATATATAAATATGGGGATAATATATAGATAGAGATAGATTTTATTATCATTAGCATTGGCACCCCATATATATACATATAGATTTTAATGGGGATTTAGATTAATTATGGATAATAAACCTAGACTTGAGGGCCTGTAGCTAGAGGGGTGGACCATATCCATATCTATATATAAGGTAAGGGGCAGGATGATTATTCCTTTCTAGGCAGCACTCCCCCAAATGGCCCACTATCTTATCCCATCCATAGGTCCTATATATCTATATCAGTATGGGAAGTATCTATAATCAACACTCGATCGTTAAAGTTATTGAGAGTGACTATTAATCTATAGTCTAGTATCTATCTATAGTTAGGCATGAATACTTTATATGGGGGTCTAATGACCTCCACTTTATAATTAGGTCAAGTATAATTCTCTATAATTGGGGGGGTGACTATCTATAGCCCCTTATCTAGATATGGGGCACCCCTCCCCCATAAACTAATTGATAGGCCCATATCCCTATCTATATATGGGGATGGGGGAAATTTATAGGTTTATTCCCCTCCCCCCAAGATAGAGCCCATTAAACTCTATATGGTGTCCCTCCCCCTTCTATATAAATTAAACTAATTCTAAAATAATATATACCATGTCAATTCCTATGCCCCATATAGACTATATATTTTATATCTATCTATAGACTATGAGGGGGAATGGTCTAGATTCACTATGATAGATAGAGATAGAGAGGTGACATGGTGTATATTCATTATGTATATGGTGGCATGGTCTATATTATATATGAATATAGGGACAATATATAGATAGAGATAGAGTTTATTGACATTTGCATTGGCACCCCATATATATCCATATAGAGTTTAATGGGGATTTATATTAATTAGGACTGATAAACCTAAACTTGGGGTCCTATAGCTAGAAGGGTGGGCCATATCCATATCTATATATAAGGCAAGGGGTAGGATGACTATTCCTTTCTACTTAGCACTCCCCCAAATGGCCTATTATCCTATCCCATCTATAGGCCCTATATATTTATCTTAGGAGGGGAAGTATCTATAATCGACACTCAATCCATCAAGTTATTGAGAGTGACTATTAATTTATAGTCGAGTATCTATTTATAGTAAGGCTATAATACTTTAAATAGAGGTTTTGATGACCTCCACTATATATTTAGGTCGAGGAGAATTCTCTATAATTGGGGCGTGACTCTCTATAGTCCCATATCTAGATACAGGGCACCCCTCCCCTATAAACTAACTGATAGGCCCCTATCCTTATCTATATATGGGGATGGGTCAAGTTATAAGGGCACCCCTCCCCTATAAACTACTCTAACTAGATCCACCCTCCATTTTATAGCCTCACTCAAATTTATAGACAAGGCTCCCATATGTATATAGGTATATTCAGCTACCTATCCCCATACTCTACATGGGATAGAAGATAAAGGGCCCATATCCATCTATATATAAGGGGAGGTTGGGAATGAGGTAAGTCTAGTTGGTACCCTATATATATTGAATATCAACCACCTACTTTATATATATTAATATTCTATATCTTTGGGGCACACCATCTTAGTTTGTCTAATGAGCACAAGTTTATATATATATAAATGGGAGGGTCTTAATTTATGTTTATATGTTACTTAACACAATCCATTGATGGATAAAAACTCTAGGCACTTGATCAATAGGTCTCTGATCAAGAGGGAGCCCGACACACAACCCTCAGGTCAAGGAATGGGCCTATCTTGGGGCCTAAGGGGGGGCCTAAATAGATATTAATTTTGACCCCTATTAAAATAAGATCCCTTCATTTCATCCATATATAGGATCAGACCCAACACCCTAATTAATCCCACTCTACTATCTATTCCATTAATTTTATAGAGTGGGAATTGGATATAATAACCCTATATACCTTATATCTATGGCTCATAGATAGATTTATTTGAAATATCCTAGGAATACTCCTTCGATACTAAGATAGGATGGGATAGAAATCACATACCATATCATACCCCACTCCACCACCTATAGTTAGTTATAGATAGGGGCAACAGACTCATCTAGTCTAAAATAGATAGAGATAGAGATATAAATAAATATGAGAGGATCCTTCCTAAACAAGTTAAAAGATAATTTCAAATACATAAAATAAACTATGAAAACTAGTAATATATTAACTCAAATAAGAATAATTAAATTGCAATGGCTGAATTTTAGAATCATTGTCCTCTTCGAGGGAGCAAGCTCAATACAATAAATTTGTGGATGCCTACATTGGCCTCAACACTTATTTTTATAATAAGTCTAATCTAAGCAACTACTAATTCCCATGAATGTGGGATAAAACAAAATACTCATAGAATGACTTAGAAAGCATATGCATCCACAGTAATTATTATACTAACAAAGTAAAGAGAAGGGGTAGCATAGGTTCCTAGCATCCCCTCTCCCTTAGAAAATAATTTGTCCTTAAAGCTTAAAATGTGATAATTGGTTTTGAATCTAAAATAGCAGTTCTCATGTGTCATCCTCTAGTTGCATTTTGTGCCACTGAATTAAAACCTATGTGATCGATCAGGAGTGAAGTTGGCATGTGTGCCTATTTAGGATTGCTTCTAGCTCAAGAAGGATGGATCCCTCATTATCAAGCTCTGGTAAAATAGTCTACACTCTTATATTTGTGCCAAGAAATTTTTCCATATAAGAGACATGAAATACTGGGTGAATTTGGGAAGAAGGTGGGAGCTTCAACTTATAAGAAACTGACACAATCTTCTGGAGAACCTTATAGGGTCCATATAACTTGGGAGCCAGCTCATGATGCCCTTTGAGTTTTAGGAGGATTAATATTATGGTTGTAGGTGAATAAAAACCATATCATTGACTTGAAAATTGTGATCAAAATGGTGCTAATTAACCTATTTTTTCATTCAATTTTGTGCCATATGAAGATTATCCCATACGGTGTTGAAGATCTGATCTTGGGTTTGAGTAATCATGTCGACTACTTGAACTGATGAACTATTGGGGGTGTATAGAAATAACATGGGTGGTAATTGACCATAGAATACTTGATTTAAAACTTAGAAGTTTTGATTAATAGATATCTCAAGAACATTAAAATAACATAGTAACAATGATTTCTCTAAGAAGAGATGTTTTATTACTCAAGATTGCAAATACAAACATATGTTTATCTCTCGGAAGAGATGTCTGATTTCCATTTCAAGTTACATCTTCATTTATACACATTTTTAAGGTAGGAAGAGGATTTTTAAGGTCACTAATATTGAGGTACATTAAGTGGTTTGACTTCCATGATTTACAACAATACAGAATTCGAAGACTTAATATTTTTAGAAACTTACTATTTTTAGACTACACTACTAAAATTGAAATTTGGGCCACTTCCATTGGGTTTTTAGTGGTAAAAAGCTACAAAATAAATATTTGTTCCATCTCACCATTTTATCCTTATTCTTATCTTTCTAATGGTTCAAATGGGGAGTAAATAGGAGCTATGGTGTAAAAGTTATGGCTCCTGGAAGTTTCATCATCAATTAGGGTAGAACCGACGCCCGAATTATCACCTAAATTGTTACCTAAATCAATACTTCATATGGATTAATTTTATTTGAGGTGTGGTAGGAGGTATTTTACCACCATTCGATATGAGGAAGTGACTTTTCCCATTGATGTTGTTCTGATGTGAAGTAATGAAGGAAATTTTCCAAGCATTTGTTGACAATTTCAGTTTGGTCATTTATTTGTGGATGATACCCAATACTCATCTTCAGTTGGGTGTCAATGTGTTGAAATAGTTTTATCCAAAAATTTCTATTGAAGGTTACATCATGATCTGAGATAATTGATGAAGGAATACCATGAAGATGAAAAATTTGTGTGATTATGGAAGCAATATAAGGGTGGTTGAGGGCACAAAAATGACTATATTTGGAAAGGTGATCAACCACAACCAAGATCACCATTTTCCATCAAAATTTATGGAACCCCTTAATCAAATCCATATAAATATCTATCCAAATCTTGGTATTTATGGGTAAGGATTTGAGAAACACAAGGATGAGTGTGGTTTCACCCTTGTGTTGGTACTTATCACATTCAGTCACCATCTATTGAATTTTCTTTTTCATTCCCTTATAGAAGAAGTTGCATCATGCCTGCTCATAAGTTTTGAGAAACCCTGAGTTCCCTATGGATGGATAAGCATGGAGTTCATAGAATACATCTTGTTAAATATCTATGTTATGGGGAAGCACTAGATGACCCTTGTATCACAAAAAAGCACCATCCCAAGAATAATGTGATATAGCAGAGGGGTTAGTGGATAACTGTTGAATGATTTGAGATAATGAGGAATCCTTGACATACCTATGTTGTACAAGATCCAACCAACTTAGAATAGGCATATAAATAACTAAAAGTGAAGCTTGGTCTACAAATGTGTGAGATAGAGCATCAACCATAATATTGTCCTTACCCTTCTTGTAAGTGATCTCATAGTCATAACCCATGAGTTTGCTGACACATTTCTATTGTGATGGGATAGAGACTCATTGTTCTAGGAAATATTTCAAACTTTGGTGATCAATTTTGATGCAAAAATGATTCCCCAGTAGGTATGGCCACCACTTCTATATTGCATGCAAAATGGCCATCATTTCCTTATCATAAGTAAAGAGTGTTAAATTCTTCCCAAAAAGGGATTTGCTAGTGAATGCAATGGGGCATCCTTCTTGGAGGATAATAGCACCAAGTCAATTACTACAAGCATCACTCTTGATAGTGAAGGTATTGGAAAAATCTAGCATAGCTAAAATAGGTGTAGTACACATAGCTTGTTTTAATTCTTCAAATGCACACTCAACAACTTGTGTCCATGTAAAAGCATCCTTTTTCAACATATCTATCAATAGAGATGAAATATTCCCATGATCCTTGACAAAATTATGATAGTATCCAGTCAATCCCAAAAAACCATAGAGGCTCTTGAGTGTCTGAGGATGAGGCTAATTTGTCATGGCAGCTACTTTTTAGGATCCACCTAAACCCCTTGGGTTGAAATAATATTCTTGAGATACTCCACTTCATCTTGGCCAAAAGTGTATTTGGACTATTTTACATAAATATGATGGTCAGAGATAATTTTTAGCGTGAGCTCCAAATGTTGGATATGCTCAAACCATGTTTTACCATAGATGAGTATGTCATCGAAGAAGAACAAAATGAATTTTTGTAGGTAAGGCCAAAATATATTATTCATAAATGCTTGAAATGTTAAAGGATCATTAGTGAGGCCAAAGGGCATGACCAAAAACTCATAGTGGCCATCATGCATGTGAAAAGATGTCTTAGGGATATCATCCTCATGAAGCTAGATCTAGTGATATCCAGAGTAGAGATCAAACTTAGAGACAAAATGAGCACCATGAAGCTCATTAAGAAGCTCATAAATAATAGATATCACAAACTCATCCTTGATGATGATGTGATTAAGTGCATGGAAGTCAATGCATAGGTGCCATGACCCATCATTTTTCTACATAAGGAGAATTGGGGAAGAATATGGGCTAGTATTGGGGTAAATAATGCATTGCTCTAGTAAGTCTCAAATGAGCATCTCGATATCAATATTTTTCTAAAATGGGTAGTTTTAGGGCCTGATGTTGGGATTAATGCTTCAAATAAGGTCTGAATATGGTGGTCCACTAGCCTTGAAGGTGGAAATCCCACTGGTTCAACAAAGACACATGCATACCTATGCAAAATGGTTTGTAGATCAGAAGGAGTGGAGACTGTTGATGGTTGAATTTGAATGGAATGGAGCTAGGTAATGATTTTTTGTGAATTATTCTTAAGAAGATTTCCCATGTGATGTGAATTGATGATGCTGAGGGATCCTAGTTGTAAGCCTTTTAATGTGTGCTTTTACCCATTGTCTAAAAATTGCATCCAAAGTTTAGCAAAATCCCATAAGATGGGTTCAAGTGTGCATAACCATTGGGCTCCCAAAACAACATCACATCCACCTAAGGGAAAGGAAAACATGTCTAAGCACAAGTTATAATCTCTAATAGACATATGCATATTGAAACACTTCCCTTTGCAAGGTAATGTGCCCCCATTAGCAATCATGACTCAAATTTGGAGCAAGGATAGACAAAAAAATCAACCTATTTGGTGATTTGAGGGTCAATTAAGTTATGAGAGCTACCAAAATCAATGATTATTATGAGAGGAAACTTTTTGAAATAACCCTTAACTCACATGGATAGATATCTTTGATTTGTATTCATGAGAATCTGGTTCCATAATCAATGGAGCTTCATCTAGATCATCTGTTGTATCCTAAACATCTTCCCCATCTTTAGTTTTAGGTAAAGAGTCCACATCCAATAGGTAGATATTTTACTTGACACAATAATTTCCTCTAGTGAATTTATCATCACAATTATATCATAGTCCTTTTTCTCTATGGGCTCACATCTCTACTTCAGTCAAATGCTTGATAGGAGTGGTTCTCAGGGATGGTGTTGTTTGAGATCATTGTGGAGTTATATTTCTAAATGGAGAAAAATTGGATTTGAATCATTATTGAGCTCTAAAATTGTCCTATGAAAATTTATCCAACCCTAGGGCTTCCATCATCATGTTGGAGCAAAACACTTTGACTTTAGATTGAATTGCATCCTTTAGTCCACTGATAAAGAAACTTTTGAAGAATTCATCAAACAATAACTCTATGTGATTAGCCAATTTTTTAAATTATGTTTGATATTCTCTCATGGTTCCTATTTGATGAAGTTTAGTGAGTGCTTTCATGAAGTCATCAAAATCACTAGGGCCAAACTGTTGCAAAATGAGGGTGAAAAAATCAGTCCTGCTTGGCTCATCATGAGATTTGGTATACCAATGATACTATTGAAGGGCTTCAAGTTCTAAGTGAAAGGATGTAAGTGGAACCTTATTGGCATAAAAAAGTATTTTGCAAGATAAAATATTGTTCTACCTGATAGATCTATCTAGTCATATCTATACCATATAATCAAGGAAAATCAAGCTTCAACCCATGAAAATTACTGGAATAAGAAAATTTGGTGTCAGAAGAGGACTCTAGATGTCGTCAGTTGTTGAAGGTGGTATGTTGAAGACTAAGGCCAAGAATTTTTTCATCAAGAATTTTTATGTGTGTCTTGAGGGTAGAAATTTTATCCTCCATGTTTTTTTTCTTTTGTTTAGGTTACTACCATTACCTGAATAAGAGATTTATTTTTGCAATGGGTAGGAAAACTAGAGTTAAGACATGTTTAGTAAGGAAAGTTTTTAATTTGGGTGAATTCAGAAGGGGTAAAGGTACTTTTACTAATTTTTTTGCATGGTGAGAGTATGATTGATGAAGGCAAGGGAAATTTTAGGAGTGAAAATGGAAAAACTAGAAAATTTATCAAAGAGGGATAGAGGAGCAAAAAAGGGAGATGAACATCGTGGAAAAATTTTGAGGCAAATGGATGAAAATAAAAGAAGTTATGGAAAAACCTAAAAATGGGTAAATTGATATTTGTGATAATTAGGATTGGAATTAGGATATGGGACCTCAAATAAGAAAATGTGGGGAAAGGAATTTCAAGTGTCAAAATAAAATTTGAGGATCAACGAGGTTACAGATGGAGAGATATGGAAAAAGATGATTTTTTTTCTAATTTTTTTTATGTCTAAGTCTTTAGAGCTTTTGAGAATTTGTGGATAGTTTTCTAAAACTAATAGAATGGAGATTTATTAGTTTCTAGTTTC
This sequence comes from Torreya grandis, assembly GCA_037957365.1. NCBI lineage: Eukaryota > Viridiplantae > Streptophyta > Pinopsida > Cupressales > Taxaceae > Torreya > Torreya grandis. Next base: position 4,066,189 of record JARHVA010000867.1, on the reverse strand, counting down.
TATCAATTATCTGACTGCAAATCCTCTTATGGTCTATGGATACTCTACTGATTGATCTTTTTTATAGTCTACCAAAAATATTTTGAAACTGATAGAAATGGGCCCCAAGTTTCAATGGCTACATAAGGGTTTAAATATATCACTCTAGCCACAAATGCTATCTAAGCAAGTACCAATCTCCAAAAACAATTTGGCCATGGATTTACCTCTCATTGATAGCTCTTGGTTTTTCTCATGGATGGGAACTACTCAATCAAGAAGGGGTCATTGCTTATTTTGCTAGAAGGTCCTCTTAATGGGACAGCTACTTTGGGGTTCCTATGGTAATCTTCATAATGAGTTTTAGGGATTTCACCCAAGCACTTCCCATAGTTATGCAGTTAGGTTTTTACCCTAAACTAAAATAGATTATTGTGAAATAGAGAATTACTTTCTAAAAAATTGATTAAATGTATTATGCAGTAGAATAGAGTTAAGACTTTCTGAAGGAAAAAAATTTGGCCCTGAAAATTGCTTTGATACCAAATGAGAGGATCTTTCCTAAATAAGTTAGTAGATAATTGTAAATACATGAAATAAACTATAAAAATTAGCAATATATTAACTCAAATAAGCAGAACTAAATTACAATGGTTGTATTGCAGAAACGTTGGCCTCTTTGAAGGGGCAACCTCCTTTAAGCAAGTTCAATATAATAAATTCGTGGATGCATTCATTGGCCTCAAAACTTAATTTTATACTAAGTCTAATCTAAGCAACTAATACTTCCCATGAATGTGGGATAAAACAAAATGCTCATGGGATGACTTACAAAGCATATGCATCCATAGCAATTATTATACTAACAAAGTAAAGAGAAGGGGTAGTATGGGTTTCTAATAAGATGGAGATGGAAATATCGATAGATACAATGAAAACCCCTCATCATGGAATATAAATTACCTATATATTGATATGGATAGATAGACTTGGGATGGCCGGGTTTCTCCCTACCCTACCATAGAATTTGCCTATATAGAGAGGGGGGCCACCCACTCTCCTCTCTCCCCTCTCCCATATCTATATATATCTTATAGTATCTTATCTTATATATCTAATCCCCAAAGTCTAGAGAATATATAAAGAAGGGGGAGGGGGCTAAAGCCAAAGTATCATTATATGGGACCATATATAGTTTAAAGAGGGAGGCTAGTCATATATAGGGAACTCTATATTGGTGGAGGTAGAGGGTGGGTTCCTATCCTAGCATCGATTTCCCATCCTAGAGTCAGGTTCCCTCCCTAGACCAAAATAGTTAATCCTACTCACCTAGCACCCTCCCTCTTGATATATTCCTTTTAAGTTCCCAATATAGAATAGAATAATAAAGTGAAAGATTAGTTGTAATCCTCATCACGTGCTCTTATCTCTCCTCTATGCCAATAGGGAATAATTTTGATAGGTAATAGATGGAAATATATCCATATGAATATGGAGCATAAAATAATATATATGGGTATGTAATATATTATATATATCTATCGTTGACCCCACCTATGTATAGGAGATAAGCAACCCCATATATATATAGATATAGATATAGATATATGCATATTTAGTCTAAGTGTTTGACAGGTAGAGGAGTGTCAGCCCTTGACTAACCAATATATATATATATATATATATATATATATAATCCATATCTATTCAAGGGTCCCAAAAGTACTCAACCAAATATAAAACCCCCATTTATCTATATAGCCAAGACTGGCAGATGGGATTTTATCATAGAACACCCTATAAATTTATTTAGTGAGAGCTCCCTCACTATATGGTGATTTTCCCCTCTATATTTAAGTGATTGTTGAGCACCCAAACTAAACCCATATAGATCTCTATATAGAGAACTTAAGATTAATGGACTAAAGACTAAACCCTAGAGTTCAGGATTGACATATGAGATTCTCTACATGATTAAATCATTATGAAGACCCATATATATAACTCCCTCCATCCATTCAAAATGGAATGAGTAGGTTAGGATACCAAATCTAGGGAGGCCCTCTCGTATATATGGGTTATGGGCACTCTCGAGAGTGAGTGACCTGATATCATGACTCCTAATACCTAATAGATTCTATACATGATATTAATGGGAGCTTTACTCCCTAAAACTAATGGGGATTGATGAATTCAATACCCTCACCCTACCCCATATATTCTATATCAATATATATATGGGAGAATAATATATCTATCTGATTATTTGGCCCACCACACACATATATAGAGGATCTATTTGGGACTAATGAATTTTAAATGATCCCCATATAGGATAATGGCATTATCATTTATTCCAATAAAGGAGGATAGTTTGTATGGGAGGACAACTAGGCAGGTCAAGAATTGAGCCCCTAGAGATAGATGGCATAGCTTTTCGACTTGAATCTATATCCCTTTCTTGAGAACTAGGTTCGATGATCAGGATTGGTATGAAGAGGGGGAGGCCCCCTATATGAACTATGGGCCCATATCAAACACCCTCATCAATCCACTTAAATGTAAGGGTAAGGAAAGGTGGGGGATAGATAGCGTATATACCTAGCCCATATAGATAGGGTCATCTATAGTTATCTTCAAGGGAAACTATAGGGTGAGTAGCCCAAGGGGCCCTCTGAGTACTTATAGAAGTAAGGGTAGGCTCGGCCCCACCCTCCCAAATAGACTATATGGCTATATAAAAGGGGCCCTTAAGGAGAGGAAGTGGGTTTCACCCTTAATCTTTAGCCAATATTGATGAAGGGTGTGTACCCACACTCAATCGAGGGTTGTTGGTCGCCCCACATATGCATGCCACCTGAGAATTTTAGCCAATACACTCTATAGAGAGGTGTCCTACCTACTCAACTCCTATTATATATGTCCCATATAGATCTATAGGACTACCCAACCAGACTGGGCAAGTGATTGCCCCATTACATCTATAGGGGTATGGGGCGACCAACTCCACTATCATTTTGTTAGACCATACATATGTAGACTCATCCCCCTAATCATAACATAAATAGCTTTGAGTTAATTTTATAGTTCCCAAGGGATACCCCCCACCCCATTTATATATATATGAGTAGAGTCATGAGATAAAGAATAGTTACTTTGACAGGGCTACCCACAGTATATAGATAGAGATGGAGTTTATTAGCATTGGCTTTGGCAAAATATATATTATATTTAGTTTATATATGGGGGGAGGGGAGGGACACAATATATAGATAGAGATAGAATATATATTTGATATGAGGCATTAGAGCATTATATATTAAAGTTAGTTTATAAAGAGGGCCAAAATATAGATATTTTAGGGAGGGGAATTTGCTACGCTTACCCCCCCCTCATAAATAGATTTAGCCATATAGGGTTGAGTTTAATGGGATTGAAATTAAATATATCTATATGTGGATATTTAGTTGAGCTTACCAACCCCCACCTATAGATAGATACTCCAAGTCTTCAATTGGGTAGAACATTATAGGGTAGATAACCCCAACTCTCTATACGTGGGGGAGGTGGGGGAATTCGAGTTAATTTTTAAAATCTATTGGTGTCAATATATATATGGGAGTTTTTAGATAGATATCTTGATCTAAGTCTACATCTCTATGGTATACCTAGAGGCTAGTTTAGTTGGTCTTCCCATACCCCATTCTATAAAGAGTAGAGTGGAAGAAGGAAGAGTTACTTCTATAGTGCTCATAATAGCATTGACTCATTTCATTAAGTATAGATTTGAGTAAGAGATAAAAGATTCATACATATATATAGAAATGCATATCTATGGATCTGCTCAACCACTGTGTATAAGTGCCCTATATATCTTATCTATCACATAATATCTTTTCCATGCCATTAAATATTTAAGTAGTAATACTCATATCAACTCATTTCTTAGAAAGTGACTCATATCTCTCTCAATACATGAGTTTTGAATACCATTACCCTATATATCCCATATATCTATGCCCATATATATATGCTAATGTAGACTTAGATAGGATTTGGCCTTATAGATTTATCTTCAAACTCCCATGTGTGTGTGTGTGTGTGTGTGTGTGTGTGTGTGTGTGTGTGTGTGTCTGTGTGTGTGTGTGTGTGTGTGTGTGTGTGTGTGTGTGTGTGTGTGTGTGTGTGTGTGTGTGTGTGTGTGTGTGTGTGTGTGTGTGTGTGTATTAGATGAGTACTACCTAATTGAATCAATCTGTAGACTCTAATTGCCCCATTCCATCTAGGGGATATGGGTTAGAAATTAAACCTATGGTTTTGATGCAGACTCAAAGAGATCTATGTATCTGTAATGGGGGCATTAAGCTCACTTCTATAGTGCCCATATAGAGAGAGGGGTAGTAAAAGTGGAGTATTGATTAGTTGTTAACCCCAACCAAACTCGATCAGATTCACTTGCCCAATCCCCTATATATCAACATGATGATCCATATATATCATATATGTGTTTGTGTATGTTTGGTTTGTGTGAAGTTAAATCACTTCCATCTATTCAATAAAATCCTATCTCTCTTTATCTTTGTTGTATCAATTAGTTTAGCCATAAAAACACATGAGTCACTTCTGTAATGCCCACATAGAGAGAGGGGGATTGGGTAGCCAGATGGATCTATGGGTGATCAACTAGTTATAGATGAACATCAATTAATTTATATATATAAATTTTTGCCCTCCCAAAAGAAGATAAGTATGGGCTTACCAACTAACTCTGAGTCTGCATATCTATGGACTAGCCAAAGATAGATTAATATCTAATTTGTTAGCCCCATACCCAATATATGGGCCAACCCATATAGATATTTGGTCCTTTCCCACACATGTTCACTAGCCATAATCCCACCCAAGCTTACCCAAGCCCCATGTAATAGATATGGTTATCCCACCCATGTTTTTTTATCCTACCTACCCATGTTCCCCTATATGTAGATATAGCCACAACTAGAATTACCCAATTATGGGGATCAAAAAAATAGGATATACTTCACTTGTTTATGTGTTAATCAATTGGGTTTGGTATTCTAAGGTTGTTAATTAATAGGGTTATACTTATATATGCATCATCTTACTATCAAACTAGATTCAATTCTAGTCGAGTTGCAAATTGGACTAGACACTATTACATATGTGATATCAATGGCTACCCATCATGTAATCTAAATCTATGTAAGGAGTGAGCATATAAAATACCCCTCTATATATAATATACATTTTGGGGGTGCCAATGGCAATGCCTCATATATAATTTAGACTCTATATCTATCTACATACTATATACCCCTTATTTTTATCTATCATAGTTAATATATACCATGGGGTGGGTTGACTAGCTCTAGGTGGTTGACTATCCAAATTGGGTGGGATGGTTCAACTACCCAGACTTCCAAACCAACTGTGTGTGTGTGTGTGTGTAGTTGGTTTGGAAGTCTGGGTAGTCAAACCATCCCACCCAATTTGGCTAGTCAACCACCTAGAGCTAGTAATATATATATATATATATATATATATATATATATATATATATTAGGGGCCCCCTATCTAGATATCTTAGGGATTGTACCCATCAAATCCAACCAATCAAATAGCAGGGTGGGGTTGGTTTAACTCACCATCAGTGATTAGTTAGGTAGAACAAATAGGTGAGTTGACTAGCATCTTCTTCAAACTCATATTTATATATATATATGGATAAGTTCCACCCATCCCATAAAACCCAAGCTTGTGATGGGTTAAAACCCCATCAAATGGATATATTCTTCTCTTGACTACCCTTCACATCAAACTAATCCATCAAGCCCAATCTTATTTTCTACCCCCAACTAACCTTCATCATTCAACTATCCAATTGGGTTTAGTTACCCACCCATGTGAGCTATCCCCTATCTCCCTACCTCCCCACTATTATATGGATGGGGGAATAAAAAGATAGGATCCCATCCCTAAACTCTATGGAGGGAGAGGGGATTGAAATAGGGGACTCTAGATAGTTTTAATTTCCCTCCAAATTGAATTATACTTGAGATAATTCTCCTCAACCTAGATATATGGATAAGGCCATTGCCATAAACGAGTTTAGATATTAAATCTTCCATATCCATTCCCCATATCCATATATATAGAGGGGAGGGGGAGAGGGAGGGGGAGAGGTGTTCCACCATAGACATAGTGAATAGAATATAAAATCTAGATCCCCATTAAACTCTTTATGGCCCCATTAAACTCAACTCTATATGGTTAAATATATATATGGGGGAGTGAGCATAGTGAACTATATATCTAAACTAATAGAATATATAATATATCTATGGGGTGACAAAAAGATATATATTTCACCCCCGTATATAGATTTATTTACAACCTATATATCTTTCTAAGTTCACTTCCTATCCATCCCATATAGATATTCTACCCTATATAGATATAGGGTTATCATTTATATCTATCTCACTACCTCCACTATAGACATAGACATAGATATACATCTATCTATCCTCTATATCTATAGGGAAACTAACCAACCCTTATCTATCTATCTACCCCCCACCCTCATATCATATCATATATTAGTCTATTTCACTTCATATCGTGAGATGGTCAACACTCATTGTATTGTATAAGCCCTATCTATCTATCTAGCATGAGATCAACCTCCCACCCCACTCATTTAAATTTAGTCTATGTCACTTCCTAATTATCAATGACCTATAGATAGATAAGATATCATGATATGGCCCTATCTATCCATGGTATACATACTACACTCACCCTCTATATATAGACTAGAGATATCTGGAGGTTGAGGTTTGAGTGATACTATCTATTTGATGGATAGAATAGATGATGGAGGTGCAAGTTCAATTTGAGGTAGTATAGCTTCATGGATTAAATTTCATCATGATGTGATTGATATAAAAAGTGAGTGATTCATTAATGTCTCCCCTATCTATCTATGGGTACCCATATGATCTACATTCATGCAATCATAGAGTTTCATAATGGTAGTAAGGTGTAGCTTCGATGGATCATTCATGCGATCATCATTACTACTTCACTGTCACTTATAGATAAATATATAAGGCATGCTAAAATAGGGCAAGATATCTAAATAGGGCATCTTACCATATAGAGATAGGATCCCAATGGTCCCAGATATATCTATATGATATACTTTTAACCAAGCTTATATGATATCATTTCTCCCTATCAATATATATATGGTAGCTTCCTTATACCCTATATAGTATCGATCCCATATAGATAGATAGGAATTTATAGTTGTTCCCTATCTATATATCTAGTGGGTACCCTATATAGATAGTTTATAACTATCGATCATTGGTAAGAGATAACTATTAGTCATTGGTAAGCCATCGAGTCCACATATAGAGAGTATGGATTATATTCTTGGTGATGCAGTCCATTCTATACTAGTGACTAGTGACTAGTAAATGATAACCTATATAGAGGATACATTCCAAACTAAGAATAGTGACTTTAAATAGAACTAGGTGGAACATCATATATTATAGGGGGTCATTAGGTGGAATATCATATAAGATAGGGGACCATAGGGTGGGATATGGTCAATGAAATGAGAACAACCATTAGGTGTAAGTGGTCAATGAAATGGGAACACTCCCCCTAGATTCTAAAGTCTAAAGGTCTCCTACAGTGTTACCAATCTGGGTAAGAGCTCTCCTTAGGATCTATAATGGGCACTCAAATGGATATGGATATATATAGTGGGCAAGGGGCAAGGGAACTTAAGATAATAAGTCCTCATCTATCTCTTGATCTCTAGGCACTCATTGAGAGAGGGCCTATCTACCACTATGGCTCAACCCCATAGATATAGAGGGCCCCTCTCTAGACTCAACTCTATCTAAGGTGGGGGTGGGGATCCCCATATTCATATATAATATATCTTATGTTAATGAAACTCTATACATGCACCCTCTATATAGATATGGCTTAGGACTACTCTATAGAACTAGGGGGCGATGGGGTCAACTACAAATCCTATCACAAATGGAAGGTTGAGGTTGAGGCTATTCATACTCTCATTTGATAAGAAGATGCCTTATTATTGGCCATAATTTCACCCTAAGCTAAATAGGAATATTGTTTAGGTCTCCTTGCTGAAACCCTGATCGAATAATGAGAATAACCCTAGGTTATGGGTCACCTATGTTGGGGTTAAACCTCCAGAGTAGGTTGGCTTCCTCTTTGATCCTCGCCTAAAAATATAACTAAGCCTAATGATTCACAAGAAAATGGTTAGAAAGAGATAATGGCTCTTTATAAATTTAATAGGGTGATGCACCAAAACTATAGGTCGATCCTTTCAATTTGGTTCGAAGAACACTCATGAAACAAGTAAATGACTGAGTTCAAACTTCAACAATATATTCACAAATTTATGTGGAGGCTGACCATATGGTCTAGGCTAAGGGACATGAAGGAGAGGTCAAAATTAAGACACTAACTAGTCATAGTATCCATGTGTAGGATTTTTATCAAAAGATGCAAAACACTAAACATGATGTGCATGAATAGATGAACTAGTAACTAGGTGAGATCACAAATTGATAAGGGATTAAATTCTACCACATGCACAAATTAGACATATACACACTATACCAAAATAATTAAATCAAAACATATCATTTTATTTCTTTAAGAGGTTATAAATTCCATCTTGGCAGAGTTTGGTCTAACTAAGAGAGGGAACCGAGAGAAATACAGAGAGAGATCTAATGATCTATCTAAAAAATGAGAGATTTGTTTTTGGCCCTAAGGCCTCTATTTATTGTGTGTGTGTGTGTGTGTGTGTGTGTGTGTGTGTGTGTGTGTGTGTGTGTGAGAGAGAGAGAGAGAGAGAGAGAGAGAGAGAGAGAGAGAGAGAGAGAGAGAGAGAGAGAGAGAGAGAGAGAGAGAAGTTAGGAAGCTTGTTGTTCTTGATAACCAATGAGTTTTTAGTTTTTGAGATGTTCTATCATGTTTTTGGTCCAATCAAAATAATTCATTATGAATGAGATTTTCATATTTTTCTCAGATAATCTCTGAATCATTATATTTTTAGAAAGCTACACTAGAATAAAAGAGTTTTCCAAAGGTGGTAAGTCATTATTAGGCCAGAAGTGAATGCTCCAACCACTTTCTAAATTCCAAAGCTCTAATCTTTTGATCTTTTACTAAATCCCATTATGAGGGCAAGATCTTTAGGTCTTTGAACTATCAAGGACACATCATGTTTTTTTTTAATGGTGGATTGTCAAGGCATGACTTGAAATAATCTTTTCACACGTGATATATGCCTTGAACCTTGAGTTGAATTAACTATAGATCAAAACCAAATGAAGGATATTGGTTTTCTTATAGATATAGCACCCTATTCAATAATCGGTCCCATCTAAGTTCATATCGATCTCTATTTCTTCCACTTCTTTTGTTTCTTGGGTCAGGCTCAAGTTCAGGCTCTTTTATTTGCCAAGCTAAGCTTCTCCTATTTGATCACCTTTTTTTGAATTATCCTAGCTCATTCCTTCATTAGCTATAGGTATCCTGGCTTGATTCTTTTAACACCTCAACCATTGCATGTTGTCAGATCTTGAGATCTGGTTAAACATGGATTATAGATCTTTAGGACCCATCACCTCAAGCTCTACTTCTTATTGGTCTTCAGGATCCTCTGACAATTTTACTTGCTCCAAGTTCTTGTGGTCTTGATACTTGTCGACCACATGTTCTTCCCCAAGTCTCCACCAAGGATTTTTGAACCCCAATGGCTAGTTCACAGAGCTTAATCTTAATGTTCATGTTAACATCATTTAATGTCCATGAGAATTATTTTGACATCTTGTATATCATCAAATTTAAACTCATATGGATTTTGCCTAGGTATTGTTGACCAAATTTGATTTTTAGGTCAAATTCAGGCAACCCTAGGTAAAATCTTGAGTTTTAAGAGTTTTATTGGGTTTAATTTTTGTTCATAAGGTTTATTATAGGTAATTTAATGTTATTTAATGTTATATTAGCCTTGGTCACTTATTTTATTAGCCAACATGTCCTTTTGAGTCATTTTGGGTTTCAAAATTGAGCATTTAATGAGTTGTATGGGTTTCTTTAGAAGTGTGAAGGTTCTAAAATGTGATGTCACATCTCATGTGTCCTTAAAGGCCTTAATCAACTAACATAACTAAAATATGGTAGGTCTAATAGAAGAAAAGGTAGTTTTCTTAAGGAAAAAGGTGAGTTTGGCACTTATACGATTCATGGGGAAGTGTTCCATGTGGGAGAGGATCATGGTGTGTCTCTCTAGCTTCACCAAGCTTAGTTCCACATTTGTTTTGATCTGGAAGTGCCATTTTTGGCCCAAAACCATTCTGCTCCCTTTTCACCCTTCTTAGCAAGCAGAAGTGACCCTCAAGTTTTTGCTCAGTATGGTCAACATGTGAGGTTTTAGGAAAACTGATCTTTGGGTGTATTCTATACTGATTCAGCCTCCATTTGATGTTTGGTTGCATAGGAATGGTGGTCTGAGCTTTATGAACCATTCCTAAGAAGTTGACCTTTCAAATTTGCTTGCTAATCTATGTACCCTACAATTTTTGCCTTGGTTTGTGTAACTCTATATAATCCACTTGTTGATATTGGTTCTAAATTATGTTGACTCTCCCTTATAATTCTTTCCATTATTATTTTCAAGTTTCAAATTGATTTGATGGGAAAATCATCTTGGGTTTGCAGACTAGTTTTATGTGGGATCATAGGCCTGTTTTTAACCATGTTCAAGATTTCATGCTTTGATAATCATTCCAAGGGGTTATGATAATTCCAATCTCATGTTTCCAATGTTATTTTTGATCTCATGTCATCTCAAGTTCTCTCTCCAAATCAATCTCCATGAAAATGCAAGTTTTTAGTGTCATACAATCATGTGACAAAAAAGCATACTTTCAAGTGCTCTCATGGAGAGTTTCAACATTGAAAGGGAAGTATAATAGCTGGTTTTGAGTTTAAACATACCTATAATCCATTTAAACACACATTTATGATATATTAGTTGATTTAGAAGGTAAACTCCTTAAATACATTGACAAATTCATCTTCACTACCCATATACAATTCACCATGCACTTACAGCCTTCATTGATGATATCATGATATGATAAGAGTTTAATTAGTGGTGTCAAGATATTTGAGACATGAGGAATGAATTTTGGAGGTTTATTTTGATTCAAAACTAAATAAATGGTCAAATTATGTACATTGTTCAAAATTGCATATATTGTTTGCAGACCTAAAAATTACCATCTATGGGTGACTTGACAGAGAGTTGGAAGACCAACTTTGAGGTGTTAAAGCACATAATGGAACCCATTTTTAATTCCTTACATGTTTAAGGAATCTTAACATATAGGTTTTAATTGATATATGGATAAATTAAGTTAACAACCACCTCCAATTATGTTTCTTGAGTTGGGAGACCAAGTTCCCTACAATGCAAAAATAGAGGTCCCGACGGTTTTGTGAATGTCTTATAACATGTTTTCCAAGAGAGTTGGGGCATATATATAATTTTAATTTGTAACCCCTATCATATGAAAACTTTAAGTGAGGTGAATTTAAGGTTTCCCTAATTCTTATAAGGACATAGAGGGTATTAAAAAATTTAATCCACTTCCTCCCATGTATTTTCATGAGCAACTGATGCCAATTTTGAGGCCAAGTTTGCAGGGTGCATAGAGGAAATTTTTTTGGACTGTAGATGATGATAGCTCCTTTCCAGGTGATTCCAGAGGACCAAGCCTAAAACCAATGCATGGAGAGGCATGTTTTAAATACTTCCCCTTAATTCCAATCATTTTACCTTATATTAATCAGTTATAAGGCATTCAAATAGGGCCAATCATGAAGGCAATTTTTTCTAAGCCAAGACAAGGAGTTTTATGCCACTTTTCATGAAGTTTATGCTTTGAATTGACACTTTTACTTCTTGACCTTGCATGGTTAGTTCTGAATCCTCTTATTATTAATAAGTAACTCATTTTCTCATCTTTACAAGTGTCCTTGTGACCCTTTTACTTCTCTCTTCTTCTTTCTCTCTCAAGTTCTATAAGAATTAGCCATTTTGGCAATTATAATCGATGTTCCACCTGAGTATGGCAAAGCCCTATTCAAATGTATACCATTAGATCAATAATAATACTTATTTTTACCTATTTCATGAATATTCATAGTGTGTTTGATTGTATTATCAATCTTGCTTAGTGAAAATTATGGATTCCTTAGCACGTTGTTTCATTCTTTCACCTATTTATAGCCTCTTCTTTTAGGGCATATGAAGTGTTCTAGGAGATGTCTAGGTTTGAGTGAGTTAGTATATTCACTAGTGACATTCAAGGCCCCTTTTCTAGTCCTCCTAGCCTAAGGCATTCATCCATAACCTCATAATGTAACATTGATTTCAGAATACATTGATTGAAGAAGTGTATGTTCAATTTGTCCTTTGTTCTCATATGTAAGATGCTATTGGTTGGAATTCATCATGTTATTTGGTGTATCACCTCCATTATAATATTTTGATTTTAGTTATCCCTCTCCCTTTTCACCCCCAAATTTTAGGTGTAGTTTCAATCCAAAGTGGTACATCAAGGGAGATAGCCCTATCTAGAGATTCACCTCATCCTTAGGTTGACCACAAGCCTAGAGGTGTTTCCATTGTGCCACTTAGATGAGGAAAGCTTTTCCATATCCACAAAGGGTGAAAATCCAAGTGAAAATAGGTATAAATTTGACACTTACATGGACATATTTCATATTTTGGCCAACTTTACAAACTTATATCTTTGAAGCGTAGAACTCATAAAGGCACCAAACTTTTAGGAGATGGTTTTAATGCCACAAAGATCAAACCCATTGGATCTTATAGTATAGAAAGTTTCCTAATGGGAGATACCAAAAGCACAATTTGGCTTGTCCATATGCACAAAATACAGTAGTATTGAAACAATCATTTATCCTTTCATGCTACTAGGGGTAAATGTTTGGACAAAATCTTGATGGAGTGAGTAGAGAAGATGAGTTCCATATGATCCCTAGTTTTTCTTGAGCATTCCATAAGTTATTTTTCATTTTTGTATTGTTTTAAAGGCTTATGAGCATGACTTCTCCTCTCTACCCACACCATCTAGAACTTGTCCAAATGATTTGAATTAATTTCTTAATTAGGAACTCTACATTGGGATGATTTAGTAAGTGGGCATGGCTTGGTATGTGGGATAAATATGGCCAGTTTTCTTGGAGACTCGTAGGTAAGCATGCCTATTTTGATTGAGAACCCAGTCCATTTGCTAGTCTGATCCATTGGGTGTAGAGTCAATCCTCTCTAACTGAGTTGATTGGGAAGATGATGCATGGTTGCCTATCTCTGGAACTTATTTTTGAAATAGCAAGGATTAAAACAACAAAGGCAAATGCATATAGGCAAATGTAATAAATAAATATTACTAACCTACTGAACAAAAATTATCCAAAAATCACTTAGAGAAAAGCATGAAATCTAATCTAATATGTGCAAGGTTCCAAATTACAAGTGCTTCCACCTAGATCAAATGGAAAGGAGTTGGAATTACTTACTTATGGTGAACTAAGATGGAAAACATCTTACTCTTAAGATCTTGTCATGTGAATTGAAAGGCCTTATTGTTTCTTCCTCTAGCATATGCTCAAGTGGATGAGAATGAGAAAACGTGTCTCTAATGTAGACATATTGGCCTATTTCCTTAAGGATTACTCCAACTTGGACTATAGGGACCTTTGTAAACTCCTCTTCTATATTGGTGATTGATTGACTATTTAGGGTTAGGTAGAAATATTCTAAATTATCCCAAAACGTAGCCTTCTCTTGGTCATCTAAGACAATGCCAATTTCAACACCATCTTTGCTCTATTTGCATTGGATGGGACCATCTGATATTTCATAGATCCATCCAAAGCCTGGCATGTCATATGTATATAATCCTAAATCTAACTATTCCCCTTCATTTTTTAAGGCCTCAAGCTAGTTTAGAAACTCTATTTGATCCATGAATTCATAGGACATCTTTTGCCATACTTCATCTTGATCCTCTCTCTTTATATATTCCTCAAAATTATTTAAGGCCTCTCTACCATGTTCATCTAACTGATTAACTATATCAGTCTCTATGTCTTTCTTATTTTCATCTATGGCCATACTAGATGGGAGCTCTTGGGACCAAGCAGACTCTTCCCTACCTTCAACCACATCTTCTGCCTCTAAAATATCAAATCCATACCAAAGAGTTAGGCTAAAACCTAGTTCCTTGCCTTTTGAAAGAGGTAGACTGCCTACTATGACCTCCTCCTTATAGATACTTGTGTTGTCTTTTTTAGGCTGCTTTTGAGGGGAGGAGGGAGAGTCTTGAATCTCTTGTATACCAAGCTCAGTGAATTGAGTTATAGTTGTTTGATTCATTCCTTGTACAACTAATCCTTCTTCTATGAATATTACCTTATATACCTTCTTGAATAGCATCTCCCCTTTCCATCTTATACCCTCTTTGATTGATTTTTATGATGGGAACGTGGTGTAAGACTTGGCCACCTCCACTTTTTCTAGGATGGATGTGGGAGAGATGGGTTTCATAATAGAGGTATGAAATAGTTGGGGGTATTAACATAGGAGAGGATCCAAGAGGGAAATATTTTGGGTTCCTCAGCTAGTAGAGATGAGGCTTGACAAGGTTAACTAGGTAGGAAAGTGGGTTGATGAGGAGATGCAAGCTTAGTGTAAGACTGGTAGGAATGATTATATGACTATTGCACTAATCATTGAGGACCACTTGGGGTGAATCAATGAACATTATTAATTTTATATGAAGGATAATAAATGAATGAACATGCATTTTGACCAAATGGGTGATGATTGTGCATACCAAATGATGGTGATTAGGTACTTGGGTTACTTAAACTAGTTGATGGATATTAAGAGTCACCAATGATGTTTTTAGATGTGCCTCTAAAGGTTGATTGGATGAAGATAACACCAATAATAATCAATTTATTTGTACCTTAGTCCCATTACGCATGCCAAAAACTATTATCAGCCAGAATAGCACCCTAAGCTGGGCAAGAAGATTGTTTAGGTCTCCTTGCTTAAACCCTGGTTGAATAATGGGGACAACCCCAATTTATGGGTCACCTATTCTAGGGTTAAACCTTTATAATAAGCCTAATTCTTTATAGGAAAAGGGTTAGAAATAGATAATGGCTACTAAGAAAGTTAATAAGGTGATGCACCAAAACTATAGGTCGATCATTTTTGCTTGACTCGAAGAACACTAATGAAAGAAGTAAATGACTAGGTTTAGACTTTAACTATTTGTTCAAAAATCTATGTGGAGAATCACCAGATGGTCTATGCTAAAGGACATGAAGGAGAGGTTTAAAGTAAGACACTAACCAGTCATAGTAACCACATGTGGGCTTTGATCAAAATATGTAGAACACTAAACATGATGTGCATGAGCAAATGAACTAATAACTAGGTGAGATCATAACTTGACGAGGGAGAGACTTCTACCACATGTAAAAATTGGACATATACACACTATACCAAAATAGTGAAATCAAAACATAGCCTTCTATTGCTTTAAGAGGTTACAAATTTCATCTTGGTAGAGATTGGTCTAACCAAGAGAGGGAACCAGGAGAAATATAGAGAGAGATCTAATAATCTATCTAAAAAGTGAGAGATATCCATTTTTGGCCCCAAGGCCTCTATTTATAGTAGAAGAGAGAGAGAGAGAGAGAGAAAGAGAGAGAGAGAGAGAGAGAGAGATTTTCCCTGATAACCAATGAGTTGTCATCTTTTGAGATCTTCTATCATGTTTTTGGTCCAATCAAAATAAGTCATTATGAATGAGATTTTCATAATTTGATTAGATAGCCTCTGGATCATTATATTTTTAGAAAACTAAAAGACAAGAGTTTTCCAAAGTTGGCAAGTCATGATCCAGATGAAAGTGAATGCTCAAACCACTTTCTAAATTCCCAAGCTTTGTGTTTTGATCTTCCACTAGATCCCATTATGAGGGTAAGATGTTCATGTCTTTAAACTACCAAGGATATGTCATGTATATTATGAATGGTGGCTTGTTGAGGCATGACTTGAAATAATATTTTCACACATGCTCTATGCCTTGGATCTTAAATTGAATTAAATATAGAGGAAAACCAATATAAGGATATTGGTTTTCATATAGATATAGCACCTTATCTAATAAACAGTCCCATATGAGTCCATATCACTCTTTATTTCTTTCACTTCTTTTATTTTTTAGGTTGGGCTTGAGTTTAGGCTCTTCTATTTGTTGAGTTAGGCTTATCCTACTTGATCTATTTTATTGAATTATCCTATCTCATTCTTTTGTTAGCTATCAGTGCTCTGCGTTGATTCTTTTAAAACCTCAAACATCACATGCCATCAAATCTTAAGATTTAGTTAAATGCAGATCATAGATCTTTGGGACCCATCACCTCAACATATACTTCTTATTGACATTTAGGATTTACTGACCATTTGACTTGCTCCAAGTTCTCTTGGTCTTGACACTTGTCATTTGTATGCTCTTCCTCAAGTCTCTATCAAGGATTTTTGAACCCCAATGGCTAGTTCACAAAGCGTAATCTTAACGTTCATGCAAACATCATTTGACATGTATGCGAATGCTTTTTATGTCCCAAAAAATGTCAAATTTAAACTCATATGGATCTTTGTCTAGGTATAAATTTGACACTTGCATGGACATCTTTCATATTTTGGCCAACTTTGCAAACTTGTATCTTTGAAGCGTAGAACTTGTGAAGGCACCAAAATTTTAGGAGATGGTTTTAATGCCACAAAGAGAAAACCTATTTGATTTATAGGCTTGAAAATATTCCTAAGGGGAGATATAAAATTCATGAGTTGGTTGGTCTATATGCACAAAATCCAATAGTATTAAAACAATCATATATCTTTTCCTGCTACTAGGGCTAAATGTTTGGACAAAATATAGATGGAATGAGTGGAGCAGAGGAGTTCCATGCACTCTCCAATTTTCCCTAAACATTCCATAATTTATTTTGCAATGTTTTAAAGGATTATGAGCTTCATGACCTCTTTACTCCACCCACACCATCCAGAGCTTATCCAAATGATCTGAATTAATTTCTCAATCAGGAACTCTACATCAAGATGATTTAGAAACTGGGCACAGCTTGGTATGTGGGCCAAATATGGCCAATAGACCCTATCTTATCGAGGGGGTGGTCAAACCCCCTATATATATGAGGAGAGGCATATAGAGACATATGGCCCTTTTCCTCCTAAGAAAACTAGAAATATAATTATTGAATGCCATCTAACTATATAGATATAGCCACCCCCCATAGTTTATATTAATTATTATAGATAGAGATGGAGGGGGGAATAGTATATTTAATTATGTCTAGGGTAGCACCCCATATATATCTTATATTATTAATTAGATAGGGATGACAACCCCAAATAGATATATACTCTACTCTATATATAGATGGGGGAACCCTATACATTTCTATGGTGAAGAGTGAGTGCCCATATATAGAGTTTGGTAGTTTCATATTTATATATAACAGTGTTATCCCAATAATATAGATTAGATTTTTATGTTCTTGATAGTTCAATCCCCTCTAACCCATATCTATAGAGGGGGGATCAAGGACGTCACCTATATTTATATGGGGAGGCCAAGGGCAATGAATCCCATCCCCATCCCCATCAAAGATAAAGATAGAGATAGAGTTTTTTTGGCTTTGGCTTTGGCATTGGCATTGGGCCTATCCCCATTTATATAGGGAGAGAGAAAAGGGGAGGGGAGGGGGCCCTCCCCCTCCAAATATCCCCTCTATTCTTCCTAGAGGGGTGCCATATCTATGATCCAATCTATTCCTTACGCTCAATATAATATATATAGGGAGGCTAAAGAAACTCTAATATATAGAGATGGGGGCCAACCCCAACCCCTATATATATATATGGTCTCTATATATATGGGAGTTCCCTCTATATATATGGGACCTTCTATATGTATATGGGAGTTTAAATTTTATATAGAGGGGAAAGGCTCCCCATATATATAGAGAGGGAGTCACTATGATAGATAGAGATAGATCCCCATAGAAAAAATCTAGATATGGGGGAGCTTTATATCTATCTAACTCTATATATAGGGGGTAACCCATATCTCATATATAATATAAGGGGGGCTCAATTTATAGCTTTCAATTGAGTGCCCCACCCATATATAGATAGGGGATAGGGTATAGGGGCCTACTATCCCTATATATATATATATATATATATATATATATATATATATATATATATCCAATCCCCAAAGTATATAAATAGAGATAGAGTTTATTTGCATTTGCACCCCATAGATTAGTTTCATTGGCCCATAGATAGATATTTAGGCTAGGGACTTTAGGGGCTGAGGGCATTCCATATGTGCCCCCTGTAGACACTATAAAACCATACACTATAGCTCTAGATGTCGCATTAACCTTTAAACCACCCCTCAGCCCCCTTTGGGTTAGATTATTTACCAATTTTTCCTTTATTACCCTTAAACTACTTCCTAATGACATTAACCATCAGTTATTAGTGGAATTGGCTAAATTTATCCAATTTTGACTATGTACCCTCAACTGTTGGTGGTCATCCCTCGACCATCGATGGTTGACCATCGACTATTGATGGTTACCAATAACTCTCCTCAAAGTGCATGACTGAAAGAGTTAATTACAACTCACTCATGGATTACTAGCTGTCTAATTTTAGTCTGTCATTTGTGTGATCAACTATTTGTTAGATTGTTTGATAAACCATTTGTTAAATTATTTATTTCAATGCCCCTTTTCTCTATATTATGATATGAAAATAAGCTTGAAATCATCACTCGAATGTGTGATATTCTGACTCCTAGGCAAATCCAAAAGCTTCCTAACAAACTAGGAACTAGGCCACCAACTTAAGGTGCTTTTGCAACTCACTATCTTGATCTAAAGAATCGTTGCTCTACTGATATTGTTCAAGGATATACAATAATATTTTATCCAACATCAACATTTCTCAGACCAACAACACTTAAAATCTAATTATCTATGTTTTTTATCAAGATTCAATAATTAGTTCTATTTATTTTATTGCTTGTGTCATTCCCCTTTATTTCTTTTTCATCTTATTTCCCTATGTTGGAATTTTTCAACTCTAGACATTTCACCTCCTACCCAAAATCACCCACAAAACCATTCTCAATCATTCAAACACCCAATCCTTGACCCAGATGCCTTTGAGCATTGCCTTCTATCTCACAACCAACATTCAACCCAAACACCAGTCCTAGAACCTCTTTGTAACTCTCCCAAATAGAATTATTTTCCTAAATCAAATCCTATAGTAACCACTGATGGTCTTACCAAACCACCAACGGATTCACCTAATCATCGATGGTCACACCCTAACCACCAATGATCATTATGTGTCATTTTATAATAGTAAATTAATTTGACTCATCTACCTATATGAAAATCTTTGTTTATGAGTCTCTATTTTATCATAAAGCTTCAACTTATTTTTTGAATCAAGTTTTAGTAATTTAACATCAGTATTCAATCATTTTTCACTATTTTTAATCAAAATCACTTATTTATTTTCAAGTATTTATTGTATCTAATTTTAGTACATTATATTATTTAATACAAGTATCTATTTTTAGTTTATCAGAACTTAATTGTTTTAAAAGTGTAGATTGATAGCCTCCAAGGAAGCTTGTGTTTCTTGGATCTAGCTTACGCTAGGCAATCCACCCTACTATCTCACTAATCAACCATTCCTTTAGTTGTTTTATTATTTGTAGGCCATCCTCCGCAGATAAAGAAGAGTATCTAGAACTGTTTGGATCATGGAACACAAACCAAATCCAAGTTCTACTAACCTCACCCATCTTTTAAGTTATACATATTTCTTCTTAGAAATAAAAACAAAATTTTAGTGAAACATTTTAGCACACCCAATGGGACCCTTGAGGTTTTTCTTTGGTTCATAGTTATAGGACATTTAGTTACATTAGAGAAGATTCATTTATTGAATTATTTTATGAAAATTAAACGTTTCTAATTTCCTTTTTTCATTTCCAAAATGCAAGTTATAGATTCTTTTGCTTTCTTAGAAAAAAGTAAAAATTGTCATTTTTGCTTTAATTTCTGAAAATCAAAAATACTCATTATAGGCCTAAGCTTTGCATCATCATATCGCATCTAGGTGCATCTTAGTTGTTTTTTATTCATTTAAAAAGACACCAAAATTTTATTTTGGATTAAAATTAACTTTGTATCCATTGTTTACTTGTATTGATTAGCTCACGTAGCTTAATTTAATCAAGTAAATTAACCATAGTCTAACTTCTTATCACACACATAATATCAAACCACACATTAAATAAAACATCAAAACATTGACATAAGGCCTAACTGGGATTTCATCACCTAGCGATCACCTTTTCTCAGATATCTTACTTAGATTTCACCACCAAAGGGAGGACCAACTTAGTACGTTGGTTGAGTATAATCTCTAACAACTCTATTTATTATGACTAAGCACTCGATACCCTTATCACTATGGTGTGTGAAGTGAGGAGGTAGGCCCTAGTATCAAGCCATGTACCAAGTTCTAGTATAGATCTTGAGAGCCTTTAACTACCTGAAACCATCTTTAGACATCTTCTTCTAGTATCTACTCTACAAGCCCAAGTTGATCTTCATAAACTCCTTAAAATTAAGGCATAAGCCTAAAGAGAGATAAAATACATCTTAGGATTTTAACACACTTTAATGTATGCATTATTTTCTTGGAAATATTTTTATTTTTGATTGCTTCTCTTTTCAATTGTGAGATCGCTTTTATCTTCATTCTCCCCTTCTATGAATGGTTTTAGCTAGACAACAACTAAGAAACCAAGCAAATTAGGATCCACCTCCTAACCACCCATCTTCCTCTATATCATCATTCATGGAGTACCATTCGGATGTGGAAAGTTCATCCCATAATTCTGAATGTCCTATTATACCTCAGATAGTTACCCAAGGAGATACAAATTTTTCCACCTTTCTAGATAACAATCCCATAGCCCTTCAACATTACCTTAATATTGTGTCTTATAGTAACCTTGCTTTGGTTCCACCCTATAGCATGTCACCCCATCATATGTGTAACACCTCTATTACTACCATTTCCACCCAAATCTTAATCACCCAAACATCTTATTCTACCAACTGTCCCTCCAATACCACCATCCAAAACCAACCCATCTAACCAAACAACACCTAATGCCTTCCACCCCAACCAATAACTCTTCTAGTATAGGAGTAACCCAACATTTGGTCACATATACTTCAATTACCATTAGAGTACCCTTTACTAGTGTTTCCATCCTTCCTCTTATCTCTAACCTACCAACTTCTACTTCATTTCAAAGCTTGGTGGTTTCTATACTTTCTACCCTTCCACCCATTAGTACCAAGGTTACCACCCATCCTCAACCTATTAACCCAACCATACCTCCAACCCAACCCATATCAGTTCCTAAACAAGTACCCATTACACCCAACCTAGGCTACATCCCTAACCCAGAAGGGTATGTACCTCCACATTCTACTCAACCTCCCATATCCACTTACCCATACATGGCATCTTCCCAACCATCCATGGCCACATACCAATATGTGGCATCCTCTCAACCTTCCACTAGATATCTATATGTTTCATATACCCAACCCCAATAGAACATATAGTATAACTATTGGAGTGCACAAACACAAATTGATCTAGTTAAGATGTTAATGGACAAGATGACCAATTTAGAGTCATCTATTTTTGGTACCCATAACCTATTATCATATGATCAAATTTACAATGAGCCAATTCATCCATCCATCTCAATTCGACCTTATCCTCTTCAATGGGAACTTTTAAAATTTTAGAGTAAGGAAGATCCTCAGTAATATCTTAGAGTATTTAGACACTCTTGTTATTTGATTACTTCTGATGATGCTCTCCTTCTTTGCACCTTTCACATGTCCCTATCTAGTCCAGAATTAGATTGGTATAGTGTTATTACCAAGCACTCCCTCTTTTCTTTTGCCCAATTAGCTCAAACCTTCTTAGATTGTTTTTCCATAAATATATCTAATAAATTTACCATCACCGACCTCTACTCCATTCAGCAATTTGAGGATGAGTCAATTATTGATTTCATATCCCATTGGAGAGCTTTGATAAACCAACTCTCTTTCTCTTTGCCCCAACCCAAGCCAATTGAGATTTTCTCTCGAGCTTGTGGAAAACATATTTCCTCCACTTTATAGGTTCAGACTTTCAAGACCTTTGATGAGGTTGTTACCATAGCACAAAAAATAGAGATTAGATCCATTAATTAAGGGAAGTTAAAATTGAGAAATAAGAACTCTAGCTTCAATTCAAATGAAATTTATTCCTCCAAAATCACCAAGCACTCCAAAACCAACACCAAAACCAAAACCAAGGGAACCGCAAATATAGTTGTCCTTAAAACCACCAATCCTTTGGTTGTTAACCAACCCAACTCTTTTAATTCTTCTAACCAAAACACCCAAAACTAAAACCGTAACAACCAAAAGCAATACCCTCCGCTAGGGGAGTCATATGCTTCAGTGTTGGAAAATTTATTGAAATCAAATATCATACAACTTCTTCCAATTAAACCCCCATATCAATTTGACTCCTCTCTTCCTATACCCACCTGGTATAAGGAGAATGAATTGTGTGTCTTCCATTGTGTCATGGACATGATGTTAGTAGATGAAATACTTTCAAAATCATTGTCCAAGGTTTGATTGATAAGGGGGAATTTGTGATACATAATTCTAATGCACTCCCAAATCAATCAGTTGACATATTTAGGAAACCATTCCCCAACCACGCCCCTTCCATGAATAATGAAAAAAATAAAGTTGAATTCTCTCACAACCATGAGGTTTATACTGTTATTGTGGTTATTAGTGAGCTAATTATTGAGGAAACCATTTACCAAACCACTTCTTCCTCCCCTCCACTTATTGAGGTAGTGGAGTCATATTTTATTCCTTTATAAACCAAAAGAAAGGAAGCAATTTCTCCCCTTCTCCACCCATTAAGGTAGTGGAGCTACCAACCTCTCCTTTGGGAGACATACCAAAGGAGGTAGCCATTACCACCATACCTATCTCTTCCATCATAGAACAATCCACTCTTCCTTTGGAAAGCATTCCTAAAGAAGAGTTCACCTTACCTACCCTTCCCATAGAGGAATAACCTTCCAAAACCTTGGATCTTTTGATTGAGGAAAAGGACAAGGATACCTCTCCCCTGTCTCAACCCATGGGCTTATCCTTTGAGTCCAATACCAAAGGAACAAAACCCATCTATAAGCCTTTCTCTAGACTGATTCAAAACTTAGAGTTCCTATCCCAACCCAATATAGATCATCCCACATTTTGGCATCATCTTGGGCTTCCTTATCCAACCAAGTAAGAGCCTTACCATTGCCAACCTAACATGTCACTTCCACTATTGAACCCACCATCATCCCAACCAAACCATTAGAAACCTCTACCTATCAAACCATAGTTGAGCCAACCACACCAACTCCACCCAAAGTAGCCCAAGTACCTTCTATCATCCCAACCAAGCCCATAAAAAACCTAGGTGTGCTCCCTACTCAAAACCTTACTCACCCACCATTAAATTTGGATTTAACTCAACCAAAGCCACCAAATAAACTCCAAGTTAAACCAACCAAGAAAGTGAAGCCACCAAAGATCCCAAAACCCAAAACCTCACCTCCCATTTCTATCTTACCTTCCATTTTATGAACACATCCTTATTCTATCTTGGGACCTCACCCCTCTACATTGGTTCAGAGGATGAATCTTCCCAAGAAATCCCAAACCCAACCTCCGCTCCTAGCCACACCTTCACCCATCTTCACCAAACCATTCATAACCAAACCATATACATCCCAACCTTCTACCTCTCAACCATCTATCTCCAAATCTTCTACCTATAAACCTTCCACCTCCAAACCATTAATCCCCAATCAATCTATTACAAAACCACCTGCCAAGAAAATACCTCCCCCAAAATCTCTTCTTACCAAACCCACTCCTAAAAATGTTTCCACCCCAACTAACAAAACTAAAACCTCTACCCCCCCTGCCACCATTGCTTGAGTCTTACTCAGCCATATTGAAAAGGTTTACAACCCACTCCTAAAAATGTTTCCACCTGAAATACCAAAACCAAAACCCCTACCCCCTTGCCACCATTGTTTGAGTCTTACTCAACCATCTTGAAAAGGTTATTGAAAACCTGTTGCTTGACCTTGCCACCCATCAAACCATTTGACCCCCATAGTCCTAAACCATCTTAGTTTAATTACAATATGGTATGTTCATATCATAGAACACCTGAGCACGATATGGATAACTATAAAGCTTTCTAAGTCCTAGTCCACTAGCTATGTGATGAGGATGAACTATTCATAAATGAGCCCCCTTGAACCCACTACCAATATGAGAATCAAAAGTATCCATCCAACACTTAACTAAGCCCACACTCTCATCTAGGAGAGAGGAGGAACTGAAGTAGTCCTCTATCCTAACTCTTCCCCAAATCCATACCATACATGTGGTCACATGATCACAAGCCCAAAAAAATGATAAGGGGAAGGAAAAGGTGTCCATTCTATGGACATACCCTTCTTCCACCACCCAATCACCCAACTAGACCCAAACACATTCACCTTCACCCAAACCCAAGGTGTCCATTTTGGGTGCCTCCCAATCCAACCCTTCTAAGTCAATCCAAAGAGTAATTCTAAAGAAACTTCACCAAACACTAGTAAATATGAGTTTATATGAACTAATCAATACCACTCCCCATTACCACCAGGCGATGATAGAGGCTTTGTAATCCATAAAGTTCTAACTAGAAGATCTACAACCTCTTGCAGCCTTTATCAAAGATCTTTAGCTTTCTATCCTTGTTACTTTCAAAGATTCAAAAATACTTTCCATTCAACCTGATGATCTAGATCCTTCCCTCTTCAATACCATGTACATCAACCAAAACTACATCAAAAAGGTTTTGATTGATGGAGGAGCTAGTATCAACATCATCTCCTCTCATGTATATGACCAGATAAAATTACTGAAGATCATTATGTCAAAAACCACAGCAATACTTTGATCCTTCAATGACACTATGGAAACAATCCTAGGGATTATCATCCTCCATATTCATTTAGGACATCGCACACTTATTGAGATCTATATAGTATAAGGTGAGCTCTATTACAACATTTTTCTTGGATTCCCTTGGATCTACTCCATGGGTTGTGTAACATCTACCCTACATTGGTGCATCAAGTTTGAGCATGAATGTCAAGTAGTTACCATATGAGTTGACCCAATTCCTTTTACGTCATGCAACATGACATATCGGCCTAATGATGTTCTCCTCATTCCATCCACCAAGCCTTCATCAACCAAAAAAAAATCCACCTCTTCTACCCATCAAGCCTTGACTAGCTTATCTATCCTTTCCACCTAAATCCCCACAAAGGACCCCTTAGAATCAACAATCATCTCTCACTTGGGGAGCATCGCTCTTGACCTTGGATACCATACTCCCCAAGAGTATGAGAACCTTGAGCAAAATCCCAATTATGATTCCAACATTAGAACCATTATTCCTTTTAGGCCTCCCAATCTCCAAACTAATCTTGTCTATGGTGGACTTGACCAACCTCTTCCCACCTCTGCTACCTCTTTTTTTCCTCGACCACTCACCTTCGATTTCTTCTATCTAGAGAAATCAAAGTTCACCAAGACATACCTCCATAGGTATGTTTGGAAGGGAATTGATCTAGGGAATTAGAATACAGACCACATGAGTTATTTCCATGTAAGACCCAAAATCCTTGTGAGAGATTTGGTCTCATATTCACTCCACCTGTAGAGCCAACTAATTCAACTCTATTCACCATCATTGATGAGGAAGTTCCATCCTCACCAACCCATTCACCATTGAGATCTGAGGATATCAAAATCATTCCCCCTAACTTTTTTTTCTATCAACATGATTAGCCTTGGACCCCTGACTTATCAAAAGGATGGGGATACCATAACCTTTCCTCTGACTCATCCTAAGATGGTAGAAGATGACTCTCCTACCATTAATACCATTCGGTATTAGGATGATGATTCCCTTCTTTCTTATCTTAGTTTGGAATATTCCTCTATCCACAAATCTCTCCCTCCTAAGACTTTTACCATGTTGAATGAATCCACCATCAATATCAACTTGGGTACTCAGGATAACATGTACATTGTCAAAATTGACCAATCACTAAATTCCTTGGAGCTTCAATATTTCCCCTCCTTCCTAAAAGATCATAGCATAGCACTTGTTTGGTCTTACAGTGACATGATAGGAATAAACCTTCCATCACCACCCATAATATAGTCACCAACTGCGATTCCAAGCCAGTTAAGTAAAAGCTTTGGGGGATGTACTCTCACATATCCTTTTTTATCAAAGAAGAGCTTCAACGCCTCCTATCCATAAATTTATTCAACACATTCATTATACCCAATGGGTCTCAAATGTCATCCCTATCACCAAAGTAATAGGGGGACTTCACATTTATGTGGATTTCCATGATCTTAACCTTGTTTACCTGAAAGATGACTTCCCTTTGCCTAGCATTGAAGAGCTTATTGATCTTATAGTCAGGCATGAGATGCTATCTCTTATGGATGGGTTCTCGGGTTATAATTAGATCTTGATTGCCCCTAAAGATCAACATAAAACCAATTTTATTACTCTTTGGAAGACTTTTTGCTATAGGGTCATGCCTTTTGGTCTGAAGAATGCTAGTACAACTTACCAGCACACTATGACCTCCATCTTTCATGACCTTATTGAAAAGATTGTAAAGGACTATGTCAATGACCTTTTTGGGAAATCTAAATGTAGTAATGATCATTTAGTAATTATCAATGTTATCTTTGAATGCCTCATCCATTACCATTTTTGCCTTAACCCCAAGATAAGCATTTTTGGGGTCTTGTCAGGAAAGCTCCTTGGCTTCATCATCTCCCTTCATGGAATTGAAGTTGATCCCACTAAAATCAAAGCAATCCTTGACATTATTCCTCTAAACAACCTTAATTAACTTCATAGTTTGTAGGGGAAGCTTCAATCCATTTGATGCTTCATCTCTCAGCTATCTGACAGATGCTAACCTTTCCATCACCTTATTAATAAAGATATATCTTTTAAGTGGAATAAATACTGTCAAAAGGCCTTTGATTCACTTAAAGAGTACCTTATTTATCCACCCATTCTCATTCTTCCTAAATAATATTAGCCTTTCTACCATTATATATCCACCACCGACCACTCCTTAGGAGTAAAGCTTGCACATCAAGATGAGAAGCATAAAGAGTAATCTATCTACTAATAAGTCAAATGCTTATAGAGTACAAGACTCGATGCACCCATACTGAGAAGCTTTACCTCACCTTGGTCTTCATGGCCTCCAAACTCCACCACTACCTTCTCAACTTCAATACATGTGTCATAACCAACATTGACCCACTCAAATATATGTACTCTAAGCCATACCAAAACCTGTGTGTAGCTAAATGGCTCATGATTTTAGCTAAGTTTGACCTTGAGTTCATTCAATATCATTCAATTAAAGGGAAAATTATTACTGACCAATTGGTTGAAGCACCTTTAGTGGAAAACCAACCTTATCTTCTTGAGTTTATTGATGAATCCATCGTGACTCTTTCTCAAGAAGACCTCACCTATCAAATGACCATGTTCTTTGATGGATCAAAGTGCCAACGTGGTGGGGGTGTTGGTATCATTCTCATCTTCCTTGATGGTGAACCCATTCTTTTATATTTTAAGCTTGATTTTGATTGTACCAATTACATGGTTGAGTACAAAGCCCTAGTGATAGGTTTATGAACTGCTTTAGCCTTGGGAGTCAAGATGATTAGTGTTTTTAATGACTCCCAAAGAAAATTGAAGATTCTAAGAACTACAGGTGGAGTCATGAATTGAAATTTCATACATAGGGTACTCATGAGTTGGATAACCATATGAAAAAAATTTATAGACATTTTATGAGTGGATATACTTGGTTTTTGTCTCATTCCTCAGTGTATTCATTTGAGGTCACCATTAGAGCATCCTTCATTCCAGAGTGCTACAGAAGTTTCTAGTGCCAAGTAAAAGATTTATAAGAATGGGATGATGTTTTAAAATCATAATAATACCTAAAAAGAGTGTAAAATCTCTGAATTTAATGTAAATCATGCCCATACAGGCTTATGCAAGTAAATAGGCATATAGGCTAAAAAGAGGTTTTTTAATTTTTCAGGTAAATTATGCTTTCAGACTATTTTGATAGAATTGTATAGCTACTATAATGATTTCTTAAAGTTTTTTAAAGCTTGGAAATTATTGTTTCATGAGATTTTCATTTTTTGCAGTTCAAGACACCCTTCCTTGCCTCCTGTTCAGATGCTCGTATCTTTCACCACATGTGGAGTTTGGGTGAATTATTTTAATATGTTTTGAGGACCCATATGTAATTATAATTAATGAAAAATTGAGACCATTTTATGGTATTTACTTTATGAACAATCACTAAAGGTATAGGTAGCTTAGAACATAGTCAAAACCCCATAGGCTGATTTTTCCATGTGGTAACTTTTCATATATTTTGCATGGGATCCCAATATTTTTAAGGACATTATAGGGGAAAATTTGATACATATAAATGGAATTGTTTGTAATTTTGAGTTTTGTACCTCATGAATCATTAGTTTGAAGATTCAGCTTTAAAACCCTCTTAAATGCCTTAAAAACTAGCTTTGATAAAAATGGATTTTCTTGCTATCAAATCAACATAGATCAATGTAAAAACTTTTCAAACATAAATTACACTCAGATAGGATTCTAGAACTATAAATTTAATACATGGAGTTGTACATATGAGGGCAGAAATCATGTTTTTTGTAGAAAAAACATGTAGAATGAAGTACAAGGCAGTTCAAAGGAATCTAATCATTGGAGGTCAAATTACAGAACTTGTTATTCATACTATAATATTTATTTGATCATGAATCATCTTGTAAGTGCCCTACCAGATCAATCAAAATGGCCAGTCTGTTGGAAAATGGCACAAAATAGGCCTAGTCAACCCTATTGACTAAATGGCAAAGTTTTTCTCATAAAAATCACATTTTTGGTGATGAAAAATTATTTTTCAGGTGTAGTTTGTTGTTGTTTCAGGTTTTAAGGATTTTTTTTTCAGTTTTCATGGTTTTAAGTGCACAAATTAGCCTTTTAGGCTTAATTCATCTAATTGGCCTAATTGTTCAAAAGGTCAAGTTGGAGTTTGGCATTGAATTGATCAAGGAGTTCATTTTGGAGTTCCACACCACTTTAATGATATTTAGAGAAGATAATTATGAATATTTAATCCTTCAAGGTCCTTTTCATACAAAATAAGGCTATTTACAAATTCATTGATCTTACACTTTGTTTGACTAGTTCCAAGTCATACTTATCTCGTAGTCATCTCATGCTTTCAATGATCCAACTTAGCTTCAAGTTCAATTAAAGTTATATTCCTTTAAAGATATGTGGCGTATCATTCCATGTAAGGAAATTTTGACTTCTCAAATGGGCCAACCATCCCTTCTACGCCAAGTTTGAAACAAAACATGCAAATTTTTTGGATTAAAGATTTTTAAGGATTGTTTTAAACATTGTAAAAGGAGTTGATCTTGAGTTATTCAACCAAGACTAACCCTTCCCCTTTTTCAATGCCACATTGGTTATAATTAGGGTTTAAGACATATTTATTGGCTTCTTTAAGCCATTTCTTAAGAATTCTTGGAGTAAGAGAAGAAATTGTAATATGAACCATACATCAATAAAGAATATTTTGTTTTGCATATGAGTTTTTGATTAAAAAATAGAGTGTACTTGATTTTGTATCAGCATATAAGTGAGATTATATCTTCTTCTAACAAGTTCCTTCCTCACCTATTACTTTCTATCTCACCTTCTACAGTTCATTTGAAGAGGTAAAAGAAATTTTGTAATCCAAAATCCTTTCAAACCTTCATCTAAAATATTTATGCTTAAGGGCAAAATAAGAAATTTATTGGTTTATATGTGTGCATTAATTTCGGTAGCTTCCACAGATTATAAATAATTTGGGTGCATCACCCCTTTAATTAGGATTTCCCTTCAATTTCCCCTTCCCCTTTTCATCTAAATCACAGTAGTCATACTTAATAGATAAATTTTAAGGGAACCAGCCCTCTCTGGAGGTTCTTCTCATCATAGAGTCACTTACACTCTAAGAAGTTCTCATTGTATCAGTTGGAGATAAAGTGTGCTTGCACATCTTTAAGAAGAGTGAACTCTAGAGTGATAACAATTTCTGGCATGACTGGTGGGATAATTACTCTACACACTAGACTTTGAGGCATTCAGAACATTAGGTATTATTTTAGTATTGACTACTTTCAAGCATTTCATTAACTAATGGTCTCTAATGACATATTTTAGTATGGATCCATATAATCCTTACTATGATCAGTATAACCTATCCTATCATGAGCCATCCTACCCATCTAGCCAGCCTAATCATGGCCATTTTGTATCTATCCAATCCATATCAGCACTTAAACAAACTCTAGTGAGCCTTGAAAAGCATGCAGTAGAGCTATATTCAAGAAGCTATTGTGGACAAGATACCCCTACTCTCTTGATTAATCATTTGAGGGAGTCATTAAAGCTATTAAAAGAAAAATGGACACCCATTAAGAGAGAAAATCACCAAAATCTCTCAAATACTATGTTGGATATTGAAGGTTTCATTGAAAGCATAGAAGATAAGCTTAGGAGTCTTGAAGGACAGTAGGTACATTATCCTCAATCTAATGTCCCTTCATTTGTTCTACCAGAGCCTTCATATATGCCATATATGCTTCCATTATAAATCAAAACTCAAAATGTTTCAAATAATTATTATCCTCCTCCAACCTTCCCATCTTAGAATTTAATTTAAGAGACCATTCAAGAGCAAAAAGAGGCAGTTGTGGAATAACAAATTGTCAAGATGTAGGATAAGGAGGAGTTAGAAATCTTGATAGAACTGTGGAGAAAAGAAATGAAGCTACCATGGTAAAAAAATCTACTTCATTCAAGATTCCAAGCTTCATGAGCTTCTCTCCCACTCTCCATGTTGAAGTTTCCCAACCAATTCAAGTTATATCAGAAGTTGAGTCATCTTACACTCCTACCATTCACACTAAGGAAGAAGAGCATGTCACGTCAGAGCTAGAAGAGGAAATTTCAATTTCAAATGATCTTCAAGAAGAATGTGTTGAAGAGGATGCAAGTGTTCATGAAGAGGTTAAGGAAGTAGTGATGCCATAATATGAAGAGGATAAAGAAATGAATGTAAAAGATGATCAATTTGAGGGATAGTCAGATATTACCAATCAGCCAGAAAGCTCATTGGAGGACTTGTTTGAAGTTTTGAGAGCAGGATATGCTCTTCTCCAAGGGGATTATAATCTGATTGCAGCCAAAGAGAACAACCCTATCAAGCAAATCAAAGAAGATGGAGTGGGCAGTCCTTCAATTCTACCACCTCAAGATTTCATGGTTCACCCAGACTTGTTTTAGATCTTCAAAATGGGATATCACCTTCTTGATCAGCCTATAAAAAAAGGTATGATTCCAAAAGGTAATTCAAGCATATTTTGTGCTTAGATTAGTCAACCAGATTGTGAAGAAATGGATCTTGATAAGGAGAAAGAGTCACCAAGTGAGTATGTCTACATCAGAGGTTACTTTGCTCCTACTTTTCCACAAATGAGCATGCCAAAGGAGTTGGCAAATAATTTGCTTTCTTTCTAAACCATTAAGCTTGCAAGGGAACATGTAGCACATCATTTTCCATCTCATTATGGAAGTGTATTGAAAAAGTTTTATTTTGATCCAGAAGGACCAGCAAGATGGAGGTTAGTTTGTACATAGACTGGTCATAATTTCATTCCTCTAAGTGCTTTTTCACACATGCTTTCAATAGTTGTTTTCCTTTTTAGTGTTGTTTTTTCCCTTTCCTCTAAGTGCATACATACACAGGTTGTTGTTTTTTAGTCAATTTCTCCTATTGTATATTGGTCTTCAGGGTTTTCCAAGTTTTAGTATTTGTTTTCATCTATCCTTGCCAGATTTTTGAGTTCTTTTGACCAATAGGTTGGTTAACCCCTGAAAGTCAACAAAATTATTATTAATTTGGCCTATCAAGGATAAATTACTACCCCTATTATTTTAAACTTTTCCCAAAATGGTCAATTTTCCAATATAACTGGTCAAATTGATCAATTATGGTCTAAAAGTGTAAATTTGGGTCAAAATGCCAAAAATGGGGTTGAAAATCATTAAAAATGATTTAAAAGGTTATCAAATTATCTCAAAATAGCTTTATTCATGTTCAAAAAGGGTGAAAATAGCCTAAGTCCAAAGTTTCAAATTATAAAAAGGTCATTTGATATGTTAAATAGCCCAAAAAAAACCCAAATTGACTCATACGTGCCAAATTTGTCAAATAAAAAGTTAAAAATATGAAAATTTGCATGGATGGCACGAAATATTTCTCAAACTTTCCATTCTAATTGGTAGAAGTGAATATCTTTCATCAAAATGCGAAAAAGAGCTTCTTGTTACCCATTTTAGAAGCAATAGTATAGAATCCATACGATTCCATATAATCCAAGGTAGGGGAGATCATTTCTAGGACATATTCAAGCTTCCATAGCAATTTCAAGAAGATTCATGTCTATACAGGCCCTAAACCAGCTTCCTTTTGCTTTCTTGCTTCTTGGCACAAGGGGGCATGCCTATAGGTTTTCCACTGGTACAGTCTATTGATGGAAGGAACAAATCTTAAATTTGAGATGAATAAACTAGACCTAGAAGGATTATTGATGGTCTAAGAGGTTTCTAAATTGGATTCTCATTGTTCATGAACCATCCAGTTGAAGTTAAGTCAAATTTTACTCCTTAGCATCCAGAAAGGCAATTATTTTTCTTCGATTTCTCTTCCCCTAAGTAGAGATATAGATAAATTCAACTTGTTCCAGAATTTTGAGGACTTATTCTATCTATCCATGGCATCCTTCAACTATTATTCATCCATTTCAAGGTCAAATAGTTGTCTTAAACTCATCCAGTTCAAATCTATAGTTAACAAGCTTGCAAAGAGAATTTGTACGATCCAAGGAGCAGTAATTAGCTTCAAATTTATAAGAATTTGTATTTTCTAGGGTTTGCATCAAATTTTCATGACTTCCATGTATAAATATCAGATATTTTCCAAGTTTCATGGCTAAGAAAACCTATATTCATGTTTTTAGGGTGTCTCAATGGGCTAGTTTTGCATATTTTAAGGAATCTTTACAAATTTTAAGGTTTTTTTGGAGAAAACAATGTTTAAGTTTCATCCTCTTGCTCTCCTCTCATGACATGAAGTTTGATATGGTGTGATTCTCATCATTCCTTGTTTGCATTTAACCCCCTCATTTTATCTTCTCATACTCCTCCATGCTCTTTTTCACCACCATCCTAGTCTCTTCATATCACTACCATACTCGGTCTCTTCATTATGTTTTTCTTCCTTTTCTCCCACCCTCCATCTTGTTCACACCATCTTTCCATTTCACTCACACCTCAAACCTTATATCCATTCCATGAAGCTTTTCAATAGGTAAAAGGTTGATAAAATCACCATCAAGTATGATCATGAGGTATATAGCCAATCAAAGCATCAAAATACAATCATAAATGATGACCTTCAGCAGAGGTATCCAGTCAAGGTATGAGTCACAAGGCCATCTTGGTTCAAGAATGGAAACCTTTTGATTTCAAGGTCTTAAAGATAAAAAAAATTATGTCAAGGGTAAATAATGTCATCAAAGCATGATAATGGAGTTTAAGGACCAATGAAGTATCAAACTCAATCCGTACACTGACAATATCATCATCTACAGCCACATAAGGCTTAAGGCATCTTCAAGCTAGTTTGTACATGGATACAGTCAATGGTTCATTTTGAAATTTTTCTTGATGGTTTGGGGTATTTAAGGTGAGAGATGGAATTATATAAGATAAAATCATGCTAGTAGAGATGTTTCAAATCTAGCATACAGTCTGCCCATAGCAACATATAGTCTGCCCATAACAATACACGATCAAGTACCTTTTAAGATATTTCAAGTTTCATTCAAGGAAAATTCAAGTCAATTGAACTATATACATATTAAATTATTTAAATTAAAATAAAACAGTTTTTATCATCTCATGAATTGAAAGTTTAGAGCCCATTGTATGGAATATGCTAGTATAGAGGCCTAAATATCTTATTTGGAGCTCAAAGCATGCTAGAAAGAGGCATAAAATATGTTTTCAAACATCTTAAGAAGGATATTGAGATGAATTAATATGTTTTTGATATTAGATACATACAAATTCCAATAATGTTTCCTTCAAAACATCAAAACTCAATCAAAATAAAAATAATCCATGCACAGAGATCAAAATTTAGAGAAAATTGAAGATTGTAAGAGCTACAGGTGGAGTCAGGACTTGAAATTTTGTACATAGGGTATTCATGAGTTGGATAACCATATGAAAAAAATTATATCCATTTTTTGAGTGGATATACTTTTTTTTTGTCTCATTCCTCAGTGTATTCGTTTGAGGTCACCATTAGAGCATCCTTTATTACAAAGTGCTACGAAAGCTTTTAGTGCCAAGTAAAAGATTTATAAGCATGGGATGATGTTTTTAAATCATAATAAGACCTCAAAATAGTGTAAAATATCTTAATTTTATGTAAATCATGCCCATACATGCTTATGCAAGTAAATAGGCATATAGGCCAAAAAGAGGTTTTTTTATTTTTCAAGCAAATTATGCTTTCAGACTATTTTGATAGAATTGTACAGGTACCATAATGATTTTTTCAAAGTTTTTTAATCTTTTAAATTATTATTTTCATCATGGTGAAATTTTCACTTTTTGTAGTTCTAGACACCCTTCCTAACCTCCTATTCAGATGCTTGTATCTTTCACCATGTGTGGAGTTTGGCTAAATTATTTTAATATGTTTTGAGGACCCGTATGTAATTATAATTAATGAAAAATTGAGACCATTTTATGGTATTTACTTTATGAACAATCACTAAAAGTGTAGGCAGCTCAGAACGTAGTCAAAACCCCATAGCAGATTTTTCCATGTGGTAACTTTTCATATATTTTTCATGGAATACCAATATTTTTAGGGACATTATGGGGGTAAATTTGATACATATAAATGTAATTATTTTGGAATTTTGAGTTTTGTACCTCATGAATCATCAGTTTCAAGATTCAGCTTTAAAAACCTCTTAAATGCCTTAAAAATTAGCTTTGAGAAAAATGGATTTTCTTGCTATCAAATCAACATGGATCAATGTAAAACATTTTCAAACATAAATTACACTCAGATAGGATTCCATAAATGTAAATTTAATGCA
Organism: Torreya grandis; assembly: GCA_037957365.1. Lineage (NCBI taxonomy): Eukaryota > Viridiplantae > Streptophyta > Pinopsida > Cupressales > Taxaceae > Torreya > Torreya grandis. The sequence continues at coordinate 4,030,336 of JARHVA010000867.1, read as the reverse complement.
TGGAGTTGCACATATGAGGGCAAAAATCAGGTTTTTTGTAGAAAAAACATGTAGAATGAAGTACAAGGCAGTTCAAAGGAATCTAATCATTGGAGGTCAAATTACAGAACTTGTTATTCATACTCAAATATTTAGTTGATCTTAAATCATCTTGGAAGTGCCCTACCAGATCAATCAAAATGGCTAGTTGGTTACAAAATGGCACAAAATAGGCCTAGTCAACCCTATTGACTAAATGGCAAAGTTGTTCTCATAAAAATCACATTTTTGGTGATGAAAAATTATTTTTCAAGTGTAGTTTGTTATTGTTTCAGGTTTCAAGGATTTTTTTCCGGTTTCATGGTGTTCAAGTGCACAAATTAGCCTTTTAGGCTTAATTCATCTAATTGGCCTAATTGTTCAAAAGGTCAAGTTGGAGTTTGGCGTTGAATTGATCATCAAGGAGTTCATTTTGGAGTTCCACACCACTTTACTGCTATTTAGAGAAGATAATTATGAATATTTAATCCTTCAAGGTCCTTTTCATACAAAATAAGGCTATTTACAAATTCATTGATCTTACACTTTGTTTGACTAGTTCCAAGTCATACTTATCTCGTAGTCATCTCATGCTTTCAATGATCCAACTCAGCTTCAAGTTCAATTAAAGTTATATTCCTTTAAAGATATGTGGCGTATCATTCCATGTAAGGAAAGTTTGACTTCTCAAATGGGCCCACCATCCCTTCTATGCCAAGTTTGAAACAAAACATGTAAATTTTTTGGATTAAAGGATTTTAAGGATTATTTTAAACATTGTAAAAGGAGTTGATCTTGTGTTAGTCAACCAAGACTAACCCTTCCCCTTTTTCAAAGCCACATTGGTTATAATTAGGGTTTAATACATATTTATTGGATTTTTTAAGCCATTTTTTAAGAATTCCTGGAGTAAGAGAAGAAATTGTAGTATGAACCATACATCAATATAGAATATTTTGTTTTGCATATGAGTTTTTGATAAAAAAATAGTGTACTTGATTGTGTATCAACATATAAGTGAGATTATATCTTCTTCTAACAAGTCCCTTCCTCACCTATTACTTTCTATCTCACCTTCTACAGGTCATTTGAAGAGGTAAAAGAAATTTTGTAATCTAAAATCCTTTCAACCCTTCATCTAAAATATTTATGCTTAAGGGCAAAATAAGAAATTTATTGGTTTATATACATGCATTAATTTGGTAGCTTCTAGAGAATATAAATAATTTGGGTGCATTGCCCCTTTAGTTAGGATTTCCCTTCAGTTTCCCCTTCCCCTTTTCATCTAAATCATAATAGTTAGACTTAATAGATAAATCTTAAAGGAACCAGCCCTCTCTGGAGGTTCTTCTCATCATAGAGTCACCCACACTCTAAGAAGTTCTCATCATATCAACTGGGGAGAAGGTGTGCTTGCACACCTTCAAGTAGGGTGCACTCTAGAGTGATAATATTTTTTGGCACACCTGGCGGGACACTTATTCTACACACCAGACTTTGAGGCATTCAAAACATCAGGTACTATTTTAGTATTGACTACTTTCAAGCATTTCATTAACTAATGGTCTCTAATGATGTATAACTTGTCCTATCATGAGCCATCCTACCCATCTAGCCAACCTAATCATGGCCATTTTTTATCTGCCCAATCCATATCAGCACTTAAACAAACTCTAGTGAGCCTTGACAAGCATGCACTAGAGCTATATTCAAGAAGCTATTATGGCCAAGATACCCCTACTCACCTAATTAATCATTTGAGGGAGTCATTACATCTAGTAAAATAAAAATGGACACCCATTGAGAGAGAAGATCACCAAAATCTCTTTGATACTATGTTTGATATTGGAGGTTTCATTTAAATCATAGAAGATAAGCTTAGGAGTCTTGAAGGACAATAGGTACATTGTCCTCAATCTCATGTCCCTTCATTAGTTCTACCAAATCCTTCATATATGCCATCTATACTTCCCTTAGAAATCAAACCTCAAAATGTTTCAAATTATTCTTAACCTCCTCTAGCCTTCCCATCTTGTAAGTCAATCCAAGAGACCATTTAAGAGCAAAAAAAAGGCAATTGTGGAGCAACAAATTGTCAAAAATAGGATAAGGTAGAGTTAGAAATCTTGATAGAACTATGGAGAAAACAAATTGAAGCTACCATAGCACAAAAATCTAATTCATTCAAGATTTCAAGCTTCATGAGCTTCTCTCCCACTCTCCATGTTGAAGTTGCCCAACCAATTCAAGTTATATCAAAAGTTAAGTCATCTTTCACTCCTACCATTCACACTTAGGAAGAGGAGCATGTCATGTCAGAGTTAAAAGAGGAAATTTCAGATTCAAGTGAGCTTCAAGAAGAATGTGTTGAAGAGGATGCAAGTGTTCATGAAGAGGTTAAGGAAGCAGTGATGCCATCATATGAAGAGGATGAAGAAATGAATGTAAAATTTGATCAATTTGAGGGACAGATAGAGATTACCGATCAGCCAGAAATCTCATTGGAGGAATTGTTTGAAGTTTTGAGAGTAGGATATGCTCTTCTCCAAGGGGATTATAGTTTGATTGCAGCCAAAGAGAATAGCCTTGTCAAGAAAATCAAAGAAGATGGAGTGGGCAGTCCAATTATACCACCTCAATCTTTCATGGTTCACCCAGACTTGTTTTAGATCTTCAGAATGGGCTATCACCTTATTGATCAGCCTACAAACAAAGGTATGCTTCCAAAAGGTAATTCAAGCATATTTTGTGCTCAGATTAGTTAACTAGATTGTGAAAAAATGGATCTTAATAAGGAGAAAGAGTCACCAAGTGAGTATGTCTACATCAGAGGTTACTTTGCTCCTACTTTTCCACATATGGACATGCCAAAGGAGTTGGCAAAGAATTTGCTTTCTTTCTCAACCACTGACCTTGTAAGGGAACATGTAGCACATCATTTTTCATCTCATTATGGAAGTGTACTAAAAAAGTTTCCTTTGGATCCAGGAGGACCATCAAGTTGGAGGATAGTACATAGACTAGTCATATTTTCATTCCTATAAGTGCTTTTTTGCACATGCTTTTAATAATTGTTGTTGTCCTTTCCTCTAAGTGCATACATGCACAGGTTGTTGTTGAGTCAGTTTCTCCTATTATGTATTGGTCTTCAGGGTTTTCCAAGTTTCAGTGTTTGTTTTCATCTATCCTTGCCAGAGTTTTAAGTTTTTTTAACTAGTAGGTTGGTTAACCCCTGAAAATCACCAAAATTATTTGAAATTTGACCTATCAAGGCCAAATTACTATCCCTATTATCTTAAACTTTTCCCAAAATGGTCAAATTTTTAATGTAGCTGGTCAAATTAGTTAATTATGGTCTAAAAGTGCAAATTTGGGTCAAAAAATGCCAAAAATAGGGTTGAAAATCATTTAAAATGATTTCAAAGGTTATCAAATTATCTAAAAAGAGATTTATTCATGTTTAAAAGGGTGAAAAGAGCCTAATTCCAAAGTTTTAAAATATAAAAAGGTCATTTCATATGTTAAATAGCCACCAAATTGACTCCCATGTGCCAAATTTGCCAAATAAAAAGTTAAAAATATGATAATTTGCATGGATGGCACGAAATACTTGTCAAACCTTCCATTCCAAGTATTGGAAATAAAGATATTTCTTCAAAAGGCAAAAAAGAGCTTATTTTTACCCATTTTAGAAGCAATAGTATGGAATTTATATGGTTCCATATAATATAGGGTAGGGGAGATCATTTCCAAGACATATTAAATCTTCCACAACAATTTCATGAAGATTAATGACCATACAGCCCTAAACCAGCTTCCTTTTGCTTTCTTGCTTCTTGGCATAAGGGGACATGTCTATAGGTTTTCTACTGGTACCGTCTACTAGTGGAGGGTACAACTCTCAAATTTAAGGTGAATAAACTAGCCTTAGAAGAATTCCTAATGGTCTAAGTGGTTTCTTAATTTGATTCTCCATGCTCATGAACCATCTAGTTGAAGTTAGGGCAAATTCTACTACCTACCATCTAGAAAGGCAATTGTTTTTCTTCAATTTATCTTCACTTGGGTAGAGTTTCAAAGAAATTCAACTTGTTCCAAAATTTTGAGGACTATCTCTATCTATCCATTACATCATTTAGCTATTTTTTATCCATTTCAAAGTCAAATAGACGTCACAAACTCAGCCCATTCAATTATGTAATTGACAAGCTTGCAAAGAGAATTTGTACAGTCCAAGGAGGAGTAATTAGCTTCAACTTTTCAAGAATTTGTGTTTTATAGGGTTTGTATTAATTTTTCATGACTTACATGTAGAATCTAAGATATTTTACAAGTTTCATGGCTAAGAAATCCTATCTTCATGTTTTTAGGGTGTCTCAATGGGCTAGTTTTGCATATTTTAAGGAATCTTTGCAAATTTTAAGGGTTTTTTTGGAGAAAACAATGCTTAAGTTTCATCCTCTTGCTCTCCTCTTAGGGCATGAAGTTTGATATGGTGTGATTGTCATGAGTCCTTATTTGCATTCAACCCCCTAGTTTGATCTTCTCATACTCCTCCATGCTCTTTTTCACCACCATCCTAGTCTCTTCATACCACTACCATACTCAGAGTCTTCACTATGTTTTTCTTCCTTTTCTCCCACCCTCTATCTTATTCACACCATCTTTCCTTTTCACTCACACTTCAAACCCCATCTCCATTCCATGAATCTTGTCAAGAGGGCCAAGGTTGATAAAATCACCATCAAGCATGATCATGAGGTATATATCCAATCAAAGCATCAAAATACAGTCATAAATGATGACCTACAATAGAGGTATGCAGTCAAGGTATGAGTCTCAAGGCCATCTTGGCTCAAGAATTGAAACCTTTTGATTTTAAGGTCTTAAAGATAATAAAAACTTATGTCAAGGGTAAATAAGGTCATCAAATCATGATAAAGGACTTTAAGGACCAATGAAGTATCAAACTCAATTTGTACACTAACAAGATCATCATCTACAACCACATAAGGCTTAAGGCATCTTCAAGCTAGTTTGTACATGGATACAGTCAATGGTTCATTTTGAGAAGTTTCTTGATGGTTTGGGGTATTTAAGGTGAGAGATGGACTTCTATAAGATCAAATACTGCTAGTAGAGATGTTTAAAATCTAATATACAATCTGCATGTAGTAACATATAGTCTGCCTGTAGCAACATATAATCTACCCGTAGCAACATACAGTCTGCTCAAAATAATACACAATCAAGTACCTTTCAAGATATTTCATGTTTCATTCAAGGAGAATTCAATTCAAGTGAACTATAGACATATTTAGGTATTTTCAAGTAATATAAAACACTTTTGATTAGCTCATGAATTGAAAGTTCATAGCCCATTATATGGAATATGCTAGTATAGAGGCCTAAATGCCTTGTTTGGAGCTCAAACCATGTTAGAAAGAGGTATAAAAGATGGTTTCAAACATATTTAAAAATATATTGAGATAAATTAATATATTTTTTATCTTAAATACATAAAAACACCATGAATTTATCCTTTAAAACATTAAAACTTAGTCAAAATATAGATAGTCCATGTACAGAGATCAAAATTTAGAGAAAATTGAAGATTTTAGGAGCTACAGGTGGAGTCAAGACTTGAAATTTTTTAAAAAAAATCATAATTATTTGGATAACATATGAAAAAAAATCATATCCATTTGATTAGTAGATATACTTGGTGTTTTGTCTCAGACCTCAGCGTATTCGTTTGAAGTCACCATTGGAGCATCCTTCATTTCAGAGTGAAACGAAAGCTTCTAATGACAAGTAGAAGATTTATAAGAATGGGATGATGTTTTTACATAATAATAATACCTAAAAAGAGTATAAAATATCTGAATTTTATGTAAATCATGCCCATACAGGCTTATGCAAGCAAATATGCATATAAGCCAAAAAGAGATTTTTCAACTTTTTAGGAAAATTGTGCTTTTAGAGTGTTTTTATAGCATGGTACAGGTCCCATTATGTTTTTTTAATTTTTTTTAATCTTTTAATGTATTATTTTCATCATGTTAAAATTTTCACTTTTTACAATTCTAGACACCCTTCCTAGCCACCTGTTCAGATGCTCATATCTTTCACCACATGTGGATTTTGGCTGAATTATTTTAATATGTTTTGAGGACCCATATTTAATTATAATTAATGAAAAATTGAGACCATTTTATGTAATTTACTTTATTAACAATCGCTAAAATCATAGGCAGCTCAGAATGCAGTCAAAACCCCATAGATAGATTTTTCCATGTGGTAAATTTTCATATCTTTTGCATGGGAGCCCAATATTTTAAAGGATGTCATAAGGGTCAATGTGATACATATAAATGGAATTGGTTTAGAATTTTTAGGTTTGTACCTCATGAATCATCAATTTGAAGATTCAGCTTTAAAACCCTCCTAAACGCCTTACAAATTACTTTTGAGAAAAATGGATTTTATTGATATAAAATCAACATGGATAAATATAAAACCTTTTCAAACATCAATTAAACTTATATAGGATTCTATAAATGTAAATTTAATACATGGAGCTATACATATGAGGGTAGAAATTTAATACATGAAGTAGATGGCAGTTCAAAGGAATCTATTCATTGGAGATCAAAGTATATAACTTTTTATTCATATTCAAATCTTCATTTGATCACAAATAATCCTAGAAGTTCCCTACTAGCTCAATCAAAATGGCTAGTCTGTTGGAAAATGGCACAAAATAGGCCTAGTCAACCCTGTTGACTAAATCACAAAGTTTTTCTCATAAAAATTACATTTTTAGTGATGGAAAATTGTTTTTTAGGTGTAATTTTTTGTTTTTTTAGGTTTCATGGATTCTTTTTCGGGTTTCATGGTGTCCAAGTGCACAAATTAGCCTTTAAGGCTTAATTAGTTTAATTGGCCTAATTGTTCAAAAGGTCAAATTGGAGTTTGGCATTGAATTGATCATCAAGGAGTTCATTGTAGAGTTCCACGCCACTTTACTATTTTTTTTCATAAGATAATTATGAATATTTAATCCTTCAAGGTCCTTTTCATGCAAAATAAGGCTATTTGGAGATTGATTGATCTTACACTTTGGTTGACTAGTTCCAAGTCATACTTATCTCCTAGTTATCTCATGATTTCAATGATCCAACTCAACTTCAAGTTCAAGTCAAGTTATATTAAAGATATGTGGCATATCATTCCATGCAAAGAAAGTTTGACTTCTCAAATGGGCCCACCATCCTTTCTACACGAAGTTTGCAACAAAGCATGCAAATTTTGTGGAGTAAAGGATTTTAAGGATTATTTTAAACATTGTAAAAAGATTTGATCTTGAGTTAGTCAACCAAGACCAACCCTTCCCCTTTTTCAATGCCACATTGGTTGTAATTAGGATTTAAGACATATTTTTTGGCTTTTTTAAGCCATTTTTTAAGAATTCCTAGAGCAAGAGAAGAAATTGTAATATGAACCATACATAAATAAAGAATATTTTGTTTTGCATATGAGTTTTTGATAGAAAATAGAGTGTACTTGATTGTATATCAGCATATAAGTGAGATTATATCTCCTTCTGGAAAGTCCCTTCCTCACCTATTACTTTTTATCTCACCTTTTGCAGGTCATTTGAAGAGGTAAAATAAATTTTGTAATCCAAAATCCTTTCAACCCTTCATCTAAAATATTTATGCTTAAGGGAAAGATATGAAATTTATTAGTCTATATGCGTGCATTAATTTCAATAGCTTCCATAGAATATAAATAATTCAATTGCATCACCCCTTTAATTAGGATTTACCTTCAGTTTTCCCTTCCCCTTTTCATCTAAATCATAGTAGTCAAAATTAATAGAAAAATCTTAAGGGAATCAACCCTCTCTAGAGGTTATTCTCATCATAGAGTCACTTATACTGTAAGAATCTCCCATTGTATCAGCTAGAGAGAAGGTGTGCTTTCACATCTTTGAGTAGGGTGCACTCCAGAGTGATAACAGGCACCACTCCCTCTTAGAGCCTATCTATCTCTGGGATCTATCTGTACACCTATACATGTCACCCACTAGCCTAGTGTATCATTGTTAACTCCCCCAGTAATCATTTTTATGTACTTAGCATATTAGGGCTCATCTAAAAGCTGCCTAAATATCAATGCCTCATAGTATTCGAGCTCCTCGACCATGGCCACATGCCTCACCAAAGAGATGGTCCTCAATGGTCCTAAAGGTGTAGGTATCCACCCTCTTGCCTATCTCAAGGTATCCCTCTCATGTGTAACCAAGGCTAGCTACACTCATGTTATATCCCTCTCTTGTGTAAGGATAGCCACCTGGCCCTGTGACATATCTCTCTCTATAGTCACCACTACTAGAGCTATTTGTGTTATGGCTAATACCACCCTCACATAATCTCTCTCCATGATGAGTGCCTATCTATTAGAGACATCCACATCTATCTAGTAACCACCCCCATCCATGTCTATATTAAAATCCTATTATGCATCATCTCCCCCAAACACTGCCACTACATAATGACCCTGAACCATACAAGGTAATCCAGAATTACACCTACATCATTGATATCTACCACCATTAGTAGTAACTCATGGTCCATCTCTATCTCTTTTTGATATGGAGGAGGTAGTGGTGCCTCAAAATCCTCTCTCTTATACTTAGAGAAAACACCTAAGACACCTTAAACAAGCCCAAATGTCTCCTAACCCTATTAAATGGGATGAGTTCCACCTCATACTCTCATCTCCCATGAATCCCCCTGTAACTTTGTAGTGACATAATCTACCTAGCATAACTTGCTCATGTTGGGAATATAGTATATGGACACCAGATAACCTCCCCATCAACTAATGCCTCCAACATATCCCTATACCACTCTAGATCTCATGCCACCCCTCTTGGTCTTGTAAGTGTGTAGTCACTCCTCCACCTCATGAATCCCAATCTAAACTCCCTCTAGTCCCATGTTTGCCATGGTAATCCACCTAGTTATAGCAACCTGATGTGCTCATGCGCCTAATAGTGTAGCATAAATCTTATGCTAATGTTATATCTCCTATGTACTCTATATCCCCATAGCTCTTGATACATTTGAAATAGTAAAATAGGGCCCATGTAAATATTGTCCAATCCATCATCATATCAATAAGAATGCCTAGTAATAAAAATAATAATCAGCCACTGCTAGAATCTGGTAGTGCATATCAGGTTATAGATATCATCATCATCATGACAAGTCATCTCATTTCTTTGTCCATATGATACAAATGTGTATAATGGAAGTTACCCTCATGACACCTCATGTGAACAAATTATGCACCAAACAACTGATCTATAAGCGCATCTTGCTCCTCATTGTCGATATGCTCTATTAGCTTACCCCATATCAGTAGTTATAAAATTTGGTGTATATCCTCTGACAAGATGGTAATCTACCTAATTAATAACAAGAACATGTTGGTAGTAGGATCCCATCTCTCGATGAGGGATACCAACATCATCACATCTCTCAGTATATGCTGATAAAATATCATACCTCCTAGACCCACTATTGTCATGTGTTCCCACTCCAAAACCATCATAGCCCTATGTACTTCTTTCAAGAGCTATGGTACTTGATCCAACATTTTTAACTATTTATTTACCTATAAAGATAAGCATATACCTTAGTTTACTTTACACTTCACACACAACCTATGTATTCTACGTATTCACCCTACCCCATAACATAACCTATTTTACCTCATCTACCCAACATTTACCTAATCCTGCCTAAACATAATCTTACCTTATCCCTATTTTACCTACACTCTTGCCTTCACCAACCAAAACCTTATCCCCTCTACTATGCTAACCAAAACCTTAACTCATTCCTATACCTTCCCAAACTTTAACCCATTCCTAAACCATGTTATACCCCATTCCCACACCTTATAGCATCTGTTGATGGTCAAGTGTCAACCAGTGATGGTTCTTTATATTACCATCATCAATCAACCCTTGACCATTAATGGTTCGATGGTGGACCACTGATAGTCCATACATTGATCATTTGATGATCACCTATTGCCAGTGACGGTCAATAGCAACCACTAACAATCACTGTATAGAGATTGTTGGTGACCCTACAACCCTAGGTCCTACTTAAACCCACCAAAAACTTCTAAAACACATAAAATTTAAGCCTACACCTACTCTATTCTTACCTAACATATATTCCTAAACACAAAATTATAACCCTCTAATAATTTCATGCCTCAAAATTAAAAACCCCTAATTTCCAATGTCTACCCACCCACACATCAAACAAGTAAAATAACAAGCAAAATTCAAGGCATCCCCTACCTCATTACACATCTTCTATCATGGTGGAGCCCTCAAAACCACCATCACTACTCAACCCTATGCTCTACCCCTATCTTATTGCATCCTCAATGGATCTCTTCTACCCTGGCTTACCTCAGACAACCTCTAACTCATGGTCCACTCTCAATCAAATGCATAGTATACACTCAATTAGCATATGACAAATCATTGTCAATTTTGCACAAAACACTCACTAAAAGCATTGTGGGTCAATATTTGCAAATAATCAAATAGAGCGCACATTGACCTTTTACAATTGTCTTTTTAGGGTTTTCTTTTGACCACCAATGGTCAATAATTGACCATTGATGATCGACCCCTCTAGGTTTTTTCCATCCTACCATCTCCTTTTCCCAAAGGACCACCTAACCCAATAATGCCTTTACCTCCCTAATTCACCTTTTGGTCATTTCTTCCTACCTTGCACACTTTTTACAACCAAACCTTGCCTTAGTCATTTTTATCACATTGATTACCTTACCATACATACTTGACAAATTTGCGATACCTTTTACACATCACCCATTTAGGTACCTTAGAACATGACCCTTTGTAGTCTTGACACCTGAAACCATTTTATCTTCTCAAGATCACATCCTACCTTAGATACCTATGAATACATCAACCTTACCTACGAGACTTGAGTTTATAAGATTAGCCCATATTAGCTATGTCTAACACTATGGCCTGGTCACCCTATCACCTATCCTTCTATTCCAACCTTATTTTACTACCTACCTCAACTATGAAAATTAATTATATGCATAATCTATTATATCACACTTAGTTATATTATGTACACCTATTCATGCTTAAATTCCCAACCAACTAAATCAACCCTATCACCCACCTATCTAACTTATCAAACCTATGACCTAATCCATGTTCTCAAGATCACCCACTTTTTGGACCCTTGATACCATGACAACCTTTGCTCAAATGACTTAAGTTTATGGGTACACCCATATCAACTATGCCTAATTTTGCGGCCTGATTCACTTGTCACTTGTCCTCCTTATAGTGACCTATTTTACCAATTTATCCATTTTACCCATTATGTTACCCACTTACACACTTGTCAAACCTTCACCCAACTCTGATTCACCTCATCAAATCCTAGTTTGAGGGGGAACACCGCCTCCTATACTTGGGGCATCTAACCTCCTACCAACCTTCCATTTTTGTTTTGTAGTTTGTTGATACAAATTACATAACAAAAAGGGGGAAATGTAGACACTATAAAATCATACACTATGACTCTAGATGTCACATTAAACTTTAAACCACCCCTTGGCCCCTTTGGGTTAGATTATTTATCAATTCTTCCTTTATCACCCTTGGATAACTTCCTAATGCCACTAACTTCCAATCATTAGTAAAATTGGCTAAATTTAGCCAATTTTGACTATGTACCCTCAACTACCAGTGATCAGCCCTCAACCATCTATAGTTAACCATTAACCATCTATAGTTACCAAGAACTCTCCTTCAAAGTGTGTGATTGAAGGATTTAACTACAACTCACTCATGGATTACTAGTTATCTAATTTTAGTCCATCATTTGCATGATCAACTGTTTGTTAGACTATTTGATAAACCATTATTAAATTATTGATTTCAACACCCCTTTCCTCTATATTAAGATATGAAGAGAAGGTTGAAATCATCATTCAAGTGTGTGAGATTCTAACTCCCAAGCAAATCCAGAAGCTTCCCAATGAACCAAGAACTGGGGAAACAACTTAGGGTGCTTCTAAAACTCACTATCTTAAGATAAGGAACTGTTACTTTGCTAACATTTCTCTAGGATCCACAACAAGATTTTATCCAACCCTAGCATTCCTCAAACTAGCAACACTTAAAATATAAGCATCTATATTTTTTTATCAAGATTCAGTAATTAGTTCTATTTGATTCATTGCTTGTGTCATTCTCCTTTATTTCTCTTTCATCTTATTTCCCTATGTTAGAGTTTTAAAACTCCATAAATTTCATCTCCTACCCAAAATCACCCACAAAACCATTCTCAATCATCCAAACACCCAATCCCTAACCCAGATACCTCTTAGCATTGTCTTCTATCTCACAACCAATATTTAACCCAAACACTAGTCCTAGAACCTCTCTATAACTATCCCCAATAGACTTATTTTCCTAAACTAAATCCCACAGTAACCAGTGACAGTCTTATTGAATCATTGATGGATTCACCTAACCATCAACAGTCACATCCAAACCATCAATGGTCACTATGTGTCATTTTATAATAGTAAGTTGATTTGACCCATCTACCTATATCTAAATCTCATTTTATGAGTCTTTATTTTATCACAGAGCTTTAACTTATTTTTTTAATAAAGTTTGAGTAATTTAGCATTAGCATTTAATCATTTATCATTTTTTTATTGAT
>JARHVA010000867.1:3822500-4012500 GCA_037957365.1 Torreya grandis | reverse complement strand
CAATATAATTCATAGATGTTTTTCTGCTAGTCTAGGCTCTTATTTATACTAGCTCTATACTAGCTAACTAATGATTCCCATGAATGTAGTATTATTATAATTAACTCAAGAAAAGACTTAAAAAATATATGCATACATAACTTTTCTTAATAATTATTATTACAAATAAACAGTTAAAATGAAGAGGTCATAACATTCATCATTCATTATAATATTTTTCTTGGTGTTATTAAGTATGAAATATGAAAAAGTTTGTGGTTAAGACTACTTATTGAGTTTTATAAAGTTAATATTGATTAGGTTATTCTTAAAAAAATTAAGGCATATCAATTAAAATCCATTGAGGTTTGAAATCTTGGTCCAAACATCAATATAGCTATTGTAAATCTTGTCCATAAAGATGGGGACAAAATACAAATTGAAAATTGTCCATAAAGATGGGGACAAAATATAAATTGAAAATTGGATACCAATAACACTATTGAATTTAATAAACAATTTGTTGTCTAATATTATTAGACAAGGGCTCAATAGGATCTTACTATAATTGTTATCAAAAATCCAACTAGGTTTATGGAAGGGAGCTATATTTTGGATAATATCATTACTAGCGAGGAAGGGATGTCTTGGGATAACTCCACTAGCCAAAATGTGTGTATGCACTTAACATAATCTTAAAAACCCTATGACAAAATTGAGAGTGGATTTATGGAAGTCATGATGAAATCTCTTAGTTTTGGGATATATTTTTTATAATGGTCATGATCTTATTCTAATATTCATTTACTCAAGTGGAAGTCGAAAAAAAAATTAATGTTTTTCCCTACAAAAGTCTATGAGAAAAGGGTGTCTTCTTGCCCCTTCTCTTTTTACAGTTGTTGTTGAAGATATTCATTTTTCTTAAGGGATTGATCTATAAGAACCCATATTAAAGGCATTACTCTCCCAAATTTTTATAATTTACTTGAAGATTAGTTTTTTGATGACATCTATTTTTATTTGATTTTTTTCAAGATAATTTCAAATTCTTTAATAGTAATTCAAGAACTATTGTACTACTTTTGGGTCTAAATTTTATTACCAAGCTCTGTATTTTTAACTAATAGAAATCTTATAGATAGTCTTCTTACCAAAGTTGGGATTGGTGAGGTTTAACTAAATATGTGAGATATTGAAGTAATCCATTTTTTTTACACCTTATTTTAAACAAATTTTCAAATGAATCGTTGCAAAAATTACTTAAAAAATTTGTTTAAGTGGTACAAAAATTATTTTTCTATGAAAAACAAATTATAAATGTGTATATGTATATATGTATTCTTAAAATATGTATTAATCCTTAAATTAGTTCTTTATTAACTATTATTTCACTATATTCATAAATTTTAGATGGAATTTTAATAGTATGGTGGGAAAGAGAAAAAGTGGAATGTAGTTAAGTAGGCATATTGTATTAATCCCCCAAAAAATAGTGGGTTAGGCCTTAAATAAATTAAATTTTAAGGAATTTATTTACTTATTAAGTAGATTTTGAGAGCTTCAAAGGCTTGGAAATATTTCGCTCAAATTAACATTATAAGTAAAATACCAAAAAATAAATCAAAATGGAAGGTTCTTCTTATGATTGATATTATTTTATTAGGTTAAAAATTAGTTTTTGAAAGGGCACTAACCTTTTTATAACATAAAATAAAATATAGGTAATGAAATCCCAAAATAAAAAACTAAGACTACCAACATCTTGTATAGATAATATTCCTTTAAGTTTATATTTCTACATTCTACACTTGTTAGAATGCTTTTTGTAAGATTTGAAAAAGGATAAGAAGAAACTTGTGCTTCACTAAGTGATGATTTTTCTCATTTATAAATTCTTCAATGTGTCTAACATTACTATGTAAGTTGAAGTGAAGAAGGGCAATCCTAAAATAGTGAATACCCCAAAAAGAGTCCTAAGAAGTGCTACTAAATATAGTTAGAAGAAGGTCAAAAATGCTACCCAAAATCAGGGTTTTATTGTTTGTGATAGGGAGTGTGCTCACTAAGAGGACATGGATAGGGAGGATACTCCTAGAAATGAGGCAGGATCTGATTCAATGGTTAGTGTGGATGATGTTGTTAATTTGGAGGATCTCACTATAAATAAAGATTCTGATATGTCTGAGCTGAGGATGGATGAGGTAGTGGAAGGGTTATAGTTGCTAAAAAAGGGAGATAAGAAGGATGATTTTGGTTAAAAAGAGACTGCATGAAATGGAAATAAGGATGTCAAATTGTCCAAGTATGTTCAAACCAATCCTACAAGGTTTGACATGGTTATGAATGAGGTTAAGAATCAGGGAAATTTAGACAGAATCAAGGATGAAGTAGACCTTCATAAGGTAATTCTTCGTTGGTTCATGAGAGACCATAAAAGACTCAAAGAGGAGGTGAATCTTAAAATATGTATTAACCCTTAAATCAGTCCTTTATTAACTATTATTTCACTAGATTCATAATTTTTTGATGGAATTTTAATATTATGACAGGAAAGTGAACAAGAAGTGGAATGTAGTTAAATAGGCATAGTGTATTAATCCCCCAAAAATCAATGGGTTAGGCCTTAAATAAATTAAATTTTAAGTAATTTATTTATTTATTAAGTAGATTTTGAGAGCTTTTCAAGGATATACTCCTTGGAAATCTTTATCTCAAATTAATGCTATAAGTAAAATACCAAAAAAATAAACCAAGATGGAAGGTTCTTCTTCTGATTGATATTATTTTATTAGGTTAAAAATTTTTTTTTTTAAAGGCACTAACCCTTTTATAACATAGAATAAAATATAGATAATGAAATCCCAAAACAAAAAACTAAGACTACCAACATCCTATATGGATAATATTCATCTAAGTCTACCTTTCTACATTTTACACTCGCTGGAATGCTTTTGGTCAGATGTGAAAAAAGATAAGAAGAAACTCACGCTTTACCAAGTGGTGATTTTCCTCATTTATATATTCTTCAATGTGTCTAAAATTACTGTGCAAGTTGAAGTGAAGAAGGGTAATCCTAAAATAGTGAATACCCTAAAAAGAGTCCTAAGAAGTGCTACTAAGTCTAGCTAGAGGAAGGTCAAAAATTTTGCCCACAATTAGGGTTTTATTGATTGTGATAGGAAGTGTCCTCACCAAGAGTACATGGGTAAGGAGGATACTACTAGGAATGAGGTATGGTTTAATTCAACATTTGGTATGGATGACATTATTAATCTAGAGGATCTCACTATAAATAAAGATTGTGATATGTCTAATCTAAGGATGGATGAGGTAGTGGAAGGGTTATAATTGCTAAAAAGGGGAGATAAGAAGGATGATTTTGGTTAAAAAGAGACTAAAAGAAATGGAAATAAGGATGTCGAATTGTCTAAGTATGTTTAAACCAATCCTACAAAGTTTGACATGGTTTTGAATGAGGTAAAGAATCAAGATAATTTAGACAGAATCAAGGATGAAGTGGACCTTCATAAGGAAATTCTTCATTGGTTCATGAGAGACCATAAAAGACTCAAAGAGGAAGTGGATAAGATGAGCAAAAAGGATGGGATTCTTTGTACCAATGCGGACCTGCTAGAGTTGAGTGATTAGTTTATGGAATTGAAAGAAAAAATGGATAGAATGGAGAGAGAAAATATGAATCTTAAGGAAAACCTTGTTGTCTTTATGGATTTTAGTCATACTAATATGAAATATTATTTACAGAGTATGGAGGGGATAAAAATGTTAACTAAGAAAAACAATGATGATGTTGACAATTTTAGGGCTGGAAAGAAGATGAAGGTTATGTTTGGAGAGGAATATGTTCCTCAGACTTCTCATCAAATGGAAATAAGTTTTAAGATCCTAACAGGTAACTGAAAGAAATCTTAAGAGAATTGGAAGTGTCCAGGTTGTTAGTGTGTTCCTTATTGCTTTCTTATTTACTTTTGGCTATTTTTGAGTTGTAGTTTATTCTCTTTATGTTGTTCTTGTTGGGTAGATTCTTTGATGTATTTGGTTCTTTGACCTAGTCTAATTTTATTTTGTACTAGGTAGCATCCCTTTTAAAACCCTTTTTTACCTTTAATAAAAAACATCCTGTATAGATAACCAGTTGAACAGAATGCTAACTACTAACAATAAAAGTGAAAATAAAGTTACAATAAGAGAATAGTAAAGGAAATCTTAAGGCTCAACCAAATCATTCAAGGTAGCTTCAGCTTTCCATTCCTCTCGCAGAAGTTGGAGTTAATCCTCGATAAAGTCTCCATCTAGGTCTTCCTCCTCCACCACTTGGTTATTCTTATGGATCCTTGTTCTTTGACATGGTAGACCCTTAACAACCTCTTCATTCCTTTTTCATAGGCCTTCTTGCATGTTTTTATGCTTGTGGCATAATTTTCAATTATGATTTTACTAACATTAAACACTTTGTTTAGTTTGTCCTTGATGGACAATATTTCATCATTCATTTTTTCTAGACTGCTCTTCAACTTGGTATTCTCCTCCCTATGTTGGCAGAATTATTTGAAAAGTATCCACTACTTCCTATCCAATATAATGTGTTTAATGGTTAATTTGATTTAATAATGAAATGTAATAAATATTAAATGATTGAAATATTGATTTAGATTACAAAATATACAAAACCTAAATGTAAAATATAAATAAATACAAAAACTAAAATGAGCTATAAATAGTAAATTTTAAATGAAATATGTAAACCTAGCTCAAATCTGACTTGTACTGACAATGTATGCAGATCACTAATGTAAAACTGACTGGGAGGGTCTGTGAAGTGTGTTGTGCGTATACTTAGAATTTTAAAATGTACTAGGATAGGTTGTGTTAGGGTAGACAGGGGTAGACTACGACCTTGTCTGCTAATTATTATCATATCTACAGTGATTGTGCATTTTATTTTTTTGTCTATGTATGTGCGCCTATTTTATGTGGTTGACTAGTTTCCTACAAGTGTTGAATTAACATACGGAAAAACCTAAAATAACAAAACCTTAGTTCCTACACATAAACCAAATATACATCAAATGCAAAGGGGGAATCAGGTAAGGGTAATAGTTGAGCTATCCTAAAAAAACACTACTTAATATGAGTGTTTCCTACATAGCCCAAAAGGGCCTTAGGTCGATGTGGTTCTCCCTCCTAAAGAGAGTGTGAATCTTGATATTTTTGTGATATGGATGCACCTAGTAAATTGACTTTAATGTCTGACAATGAATGCCCTTTACCTATAATAAAATAACTTTAGACTTGGCTTATGACTATTAAAATAAATTATAACTGAAATTGGAAAGATTAGTGCCCATTTACTCAATGTGAGGTATATTGCCAAGTGATTTCTAGGTATGTATTGAATGGCTTTGACGTACTTATATAGTGGTATATTTCAAATATTTTCGTTAACCGTCTTTGTTAAAACTATGGAAGGGCTAACATGGATCATATCAAATTTAAAAATTAATTGTTTGATCATTGGAGATGAGATCACACTAGTGGATAAGGTCGAGTTGCGACCCTATCTGGCCTAGTGCGATCTTTTCCCAAAAAGTTGGAGACTGTTAGAAATTGGATGAAAAGAATTCATAAGTAGAATAGGGTTGTTTGAGTGATGTTTTCATTAATTGAAAGATAGTAATAAGAATAGTGAAGGTTCTCATATATATTTCAAGTTAACAAGATGGTGAATAGGTCAAATAAAGTAAAGATGTCAAGAATAAAAATTATCAAACACTTAATGATTATTTTTGAGTGTCTATAAAATGTCCTTGGTTGGGGTATGAGAATCCCCATTAATCTGCTACTAGATGGAGTGGATCTATCTTTCAAGTCTATTATTCTTGCTAAATAATCACTTGAGAATGATTAATTGTAAATTAGACTCATTCTCAAGGGACTCCACCCTACTTTAAATATCCTCGGTATTAGCCATCTTAATTATGGTATTTTGGTTTTCCATAGTTTCATCAAGAAGAAGGTTATATAAGGTTATACGTTGACTCAATTATTTTACATGGACATATTCATCAACATTTAAAGTGTCTTAGTTATTATCTAAAATATCAAATAACTTTACCTTTAACATTTTTATGTTTATCCTCCTCCTTTACAAATGATTTACACTACGAATTATTTTTTTTTATTTTTAAATAAATTTAATTTTTAAATGTTACCCTTCCTCCAACTCTTTTCTCATATGTATCTTTGTGATGAAAACCCACATCATGATCTCCAATCACCTTGTGTTCCTGAAAACTTATAGCTAGAATTTTAATGTTAATGAATTAATATTATATTTGAGTCATTTAAAATTAACCAAATGGACTCTAAAATATTTTGTTCACTATAAAAATATTGGTAATTCATTAAATATTAGTTACCCGTCTATTTGTTTTCATCCATAGGGGGTAATAGAAATTTTCATTTAGAGGGGGTACTAGATATCAAGGATTTAGATCCTTATGATGAAATACTTCATTGAATAAAAATAGGTTGGCTTGTTTTATTCAGGTTTTGGTGGCTAAATGTATTAAAAAATCAAGGATATTTTCGTGAATGGAATATGGATGTATGGACTTTAAACAAATATATAAACTCCATGATAAAGATGGAAAGACATTTACAATGTTTTCTAAAGCCCTTCATCTTGGTAAGTTTGGTTTCATTTTAGAATAGGAATAAAAAATATAGGAAGATGATACTTAGATTGAGGATCTTTAATTATTTCAAATGAATGCTAAGATATTGTATGATAACTAGTTAATATCTTCTTATTTTAGTTAAAGAGTTAATTATAAATAAATAGTTAGTGATTTTCAGAAGATTTGGTTTTAAAATTTTAAGTTCGTATAAAATAATTATTTAAAATTTAAAAAAAATATTTTCGAGAGTTTGTATTATGATAAAAATTAATTTTAGGAAGTGATTAAAATTTTGAGAATCAATTTGGGTCAATGTTTTTATCTTAAAAGTATTTAGTAGTTTTCATATTTTGCACACCTTAAAGGTATTTCTCGGCACCTACATGCTTTATTCATACCTTTGTGCACTTACACACTATCATTGAGCGTGTCGTACAACATCTAGATTTTATGCAAGACCTTTAACATATCATGGACACGTGGATACTTTGCATCACTTTGTATCATGCTAGGAGGAACTTCTCTAACTCATCACATCATAATACACCTATCAACATACCATGCACCTAAAATACCAACAGTCACACTTGCAAAAAGTTGAATTGTTTTGTAATTGTTCTATTTTATAATTATTTTCTTATAATGATATATTATAAGCGATTTTACCTTAAGGGGACAATGTTAGCATGCTTTATCTATCTGAAATTGAATGGTCATATGTTTATTCCTTCTTATTTAAAAAATGAGTTACAAAGTGTTGCCCCCTTTCTAATCACATGAATCTTCATTATTAACCTTATTATAATATATTTTATGTGTATGTATCATATGCTATCCTTTATCATTAAATAAAAGTAACATTTTTTACCAAGTTTTATATTCAAATATATAATAATTAACTAAATAATTAGATTCTATTATATATTCTATAACTTATAAATTAAAAATAAAATTATATAGTTATCTATGAACCCTGTAGTTCATATCACCTATCACAATAAAAAGACAATACCGTTTATTTTAATCTTTTATATAAAATCTATTCTAAAAATAATCAATTATTCTTCAGAACAAATATGGCTATCCTCTTATCCTTTCACTTTAATAAATTTTTTTCAAAAATATATATACAATAAATAAAATAGAAAGTTATAAATAACTATATACATAAATTTAATATTTAAAAAATAATTAATACCATATATTTGTATTCCATATTCTTACATAATCATATCTCCATATATTTTAATAATCTCATTTCAATTACCAATAAGTAATGTCAATGACATTCGAGAATCTTCTTTTTATTTCCTTTTCTTTTTTTTATTTTCTTTTTCCAAACCATGATTCGATGTTTGATTCAACCCTCCTCCTTTTTTCTTTCTTTTTCTTTTAATTTTAAATTATAAAGAATAAATTTACATCCCATATATACACAAAATAAACATAAAAAGATATCTATATTTGGGAAAATAAAAACTTATTAGGGAGTTCGTGCCATGCATCAGAAAAAACATTAAAAAGAGAAGGGGAAAATAATAATTAAGAAGTTCCTTATAATAAAAAAGACAAAGGGATAAAAAATAATTAAGATTTACAAACTTTCTGTTTCTTGAATCGAGATGCACATGATTAAGGTTTAATTATTGAATTATATCGTATAAAACTTAAAAATAAAAGAGAAGTATAAAGTATTACTTTCCACATAAATGTTGCTTAAAATCTAAACTTTAATATTGTTTATCTTTCTCTTTATTCAACCAAATCATTAAGCAATTGACTTAACATGTTGATACTTTATTAATGGAAAAGAATGGCCAAAGTTCTAAGCCACTTACCTGGTGGGCCTCTGGAAAAGGTATTGCAGATTTGTTTAAGTGATTAAATTCAAAGCATCATTATCTTTTTGGCTGGATTGTATTTTCGATTGTTATTGTTTGTTAATAAATATTTTTGCAATAAATTATATTTTGATTATTATCATTTATTTTTTTAAAAATTATATTCTTTAATGAGTATAATAGCGGTTTGAGTATGTTAATGAGATGTAAGTGAATTGGTTAAAGTGGTTTGATTGTGTTCAATTTTATTTAGATTTAAATTTCGATAATATGTTAGGTTGGTTGTGGCAGTTGGAGTTGTTTGTGAGGTCGGTAGTGATTATGCTAATATTTGTGGGGTCGGTTGTGACGGTGATATTAGTTGTAAGCACAATCTGGGCCTCCTATTTATATCCTAAACTAGTTCATAGCTCTAACAAAAAACTCTGATTCATAACTCTGAATTCTAAAAAAATGTTTACTAATAATTAAAAAATAATATTTCGAGTACAACAATGTTTTTATACTAATTATTATTTTAAAATTCAAATTCTATTACTAATGGATAGAAAGAGTGCTTATATACAACCAAAAAAACTCACTACACAAAAGAAACTTGAAAAACTACCTAAATTTTAAAAATATATAAATAAATATTATGGAGTCAATTATCAATTTTTTTTGTGGGATTTGAATTGTGTGTTCAAATCATATTAAGATAACTTTCATGAGTAGTCATTATCTTAATGTTATTTTTCCTTGTGTATTTTAGTAATAATCATAAGAGAAAGGGGAAGACTAAAAAAATATGATAGAGGTAGAGTAGATCGACAACGATGGGAAGAACAATAGTGCAGTAAATATCGGTAGCATCAGAAAGAAAGAGGCTATTAAGAAGAAACTAGTGCTAATTGACAAGAGCAAGTAAAATACTCATTGCACACAAGAGAAGGAATCAACCCATGATAATGATCAAATCACTCTGCCAAGTTGCTTAAATGTAGTAAACCCTTTTCATTCATGTGGTGAATATTACCACTCAAAGCTATAACTTTCTCTCCATTCCGACACGACCCCTTAGCTCACTAATGGTTGTCCTAATCATAAATATAGCCAATTTGCAACCCTAATTGCCATTTTTTAGGGAAAGGAAATCCCTTTGTATTCTCATGAGACACACAACAAGGAGATTAGTGGCTTAGTGGACAAGGAAGGAGGAGAAATAATGGTTTTTGCAAATGAAAATGTGTTGTTGGGTTCTCTATTATAATTTAGGGCTTTCAAAATCTCAGTGACCCTAATTTTCAAGGATATTCCAGTTTGTACGTGTTTGCACTAGAATTAATTAGATTAAACAATTTCAAACTCTAATTGGAAATGTAAATTATTGAGATATGTTCTTGGAAGTTAAATAATATATAATGTATTAAATATAGAGATATACAGAATTTACAAAAGTTGTAAATTGCTAAAAATAGAAATTAGGGTTAGGGTTAGAGGGATGTCCTTACAAACTGATTTATTTCAAATTGTGTTATTCATTCGTTGACTATGACTATCTAAACTTATCTCTAAAACCCTGCAAGTATAGATTTAATTAAAAATGAATATATATTGTATATAGGGACAATGACATAGAAGGTGGACAAGGTTGTAGTGCATCGTTGTATGATACTGCAACTTTGTCTATATAGGCTATGCACTTGATCTAAAAATATGATTTTATTCACCTCTGTCTATATATTGTCTAAACTTGTGTGGAACTTGTTTAGATGCATGGATGACCTACAAAATTAAAATCCTAGCCTACACAAGTACACAAAATAAGATCAAATCCAAAATAGAGAAAAAAGTGTGGAAGTGGAATATGGTTGAGATATCCTTAGAAAATCCCTTGTTGATTGAGTGTTGCCTAGTCCAAGTGGATCTCAGGCTGGTGTATTTATTCCTTTAAGAAAGATCATATGGATGCAACTAGAAAATTTCATTAGAATGCTTGATAAATTAATGTCCTCAACCTATAATAAAAACATTGTTAACTTGGCCAATGCTTTTGAAGAAGTGGGAACCAACAAGTGGTTAGTTAAAATGAAACCAAGATGTGGGGCATCACTAAGCTCAAACATGGCTCACTTAGTGAACTTAAAATAAGAGGTGAGAACTATTACATGGCTCGCTAAAGTGTAATCAAGATATGGAGTGTCATTAAACTCAAACACAATCCACTTGCAAAAAATGAATCCCATTGTTGTAGACAAATTTAGATTCAAATTGTAAATTTTTGAAACTTTGATACTTTGAAAAATAAAAATTGAAATTTTTTGAAGTAGTAGCTTGGACATGAATGCATATCATGCCCCATGTATTGTATAGAGTGTTAATTTGATATTTTGAAAATTGTTTGAAATCTTGTAACTGTCTTCATATAACTGTACATGTGCTCGAGTAGCTATAAGAATGGAGTACATAAGCTAGTTAAATTCCCCCAAAATCTAAAAATTATGATTTCACATATTGTAAACTATCAAATATGAAACGTATTACTTGTGAAAACTTGTAGATAAGCCCATTATCATGTCCCCCTTTTGAGATGAGGGTAATTTCTTGTAAATCACTTGTCTCAAAAGAAAAAGTGAGAGCATTTGTGAAAAATGTAATCAAATAATACCATGTAAATAGTTGAATTGTATTGAAAATACGTAGTATTGAAGATATGAAAAGTTTATATATTATATTGCATCATTGTAATTGAAGAGAGCTTTGAAGCAGTGTATGAAGCATGTAAATAACTTTGCAATTCTTGTATATGTATTGTGAGCATATTATTTGAAAATATAAAGCATGTGAAGTGCATATATAGTATGTTCATTATATGGACCATGGTCCCATAGATGTATGTAATTAGATACTTAGTATAATTAGGCATCATGGCACCAGAGTATCAAGTAACAAATATGTAAGTATAGTCACACTATGTCACACAAGAAGGAATAAATTCCATATACAAGGGACATATAAGATGTCTCATAGAGTTAGAAATCATGTATAAATGTCACACATAAGTCCCAAAGGCTACATACAAAGGACATGTAAATGTTGCATAAAAACATAAGGCCAAGGGCCATACACAAGGGCATGATTAAGTCATGCAAAAAAGATAGTGTATGTGATATACACATGACCTAGGGGTGCATAAAATAAGCAAACAAGTTCAATAATGATATGTAAGGAAACAAGAATCTGAAAGAATCATAAAGAAACTGAAAGTGACAAATTTTGAGCACATGTATCTATGTTCATGCTTATAAAATAGCATGTTCATGTTTACCAAATAACATATTCTTTACGGGACATGTAAAGTATAAATGAAAAAGGGACATATTTTCATTATAGCTCAACATGTAAAATGGGTTTTGTATGAATAAAACCCATAACAATGTTTGTATATAACAAGGATATTCCCATAACTAAGCAAGGTTGTAGAGTAGAAGGATAGCCCAACATCGAAACCATGAAAAAGTATGCCTTAATATTGAAATATGAATGATATATGAGTGTAATTTATTCTTTGTGATCATAATCTATATAAGAAGTCCATGCAGTTGTGTTGCAATTAGAAATAGAATTGGAAAATGCACAGGGATAAGAATATAGTAGAGGATAGGGACACAATACGTTGTTGTCTGATTAGTGCATTATTGTCCTGATTGACTGTAAGCAAAATTTTAAGATCAAGAAAACTTTGTTTATGTATGAATATTTGTTGTTTCTATATAAATGTGTCTTTTTGCACACTCAAATACCTTATGAGAAGCATTATGTATTGAAAAATTTAATGAAATATGTTGTATATTGATTAGTACAGTAGATGACATATGAAAATAGAGAATCCAACAACATTAAAGTATGTATACATGTCCTAGTTTTATTTTTTTGCAAATATTTTTATTTTTTATACTTTTTAAGGATATATAAATGTTTCTATATTTTTACTATATTTCGAAAGTAAATCATGGATAAATGAAATTTGAAAAAATTTGTAAGAATCAAAACAAAAAGATGTTGAAAAGGATGAAGGAGAGGGGGAGTAGAACAACCCTCAACAAAATTTGAAATCAAAGTAAGACAAGGATGAAGGCAAGTGATATGCCTCCATAATAAAAATAGAGACAATGGCTAGAATAAGGAATGGATTAGGTGTAGATGAGTAAGCAACAAGATTAGATATCAAAAAGGCTATGTATAATTAGGTACTAGACAAGGAAGATAATCAAGGTCCTCAGCGTCCAACCAATGATATCATAAATAGGATGTCCATGTGTGTATCCAACTTGTTGATAGGAAGAAACAATTTCTTATGTAAGACTTTCTGAATTTGAAGAGGAACCATGTGTTGTAAAATAACTCTTTAAATAACTACCCATATATATGTCTAAACATGTATCCTCATGCATGAGAGGACATGATGTAACAACATGTACCTGTATAGGAGCCTTCTGCATAACATGTGATGCAAAGTTAGATAAATATCTTGTATTATGTGCCACTTTGTGCTTAGGAGTAGTTAGATTACTCTTTCTAACCAAATCATCTTGTTCATATGTAATCATATTATGCTCAAGAATAGATGGATAAACTATAATATTTGTATGCTCATAACTCGTTGAAGAAACTGAAATATGTTCATGCACATAAAAGGTGCAAAAACCGATTTCGAATTATGCTTCTTTGAATGTAAATCATGATATTAAATAGTTGTATAAACTAATTCATTACCAATTTTCTCAATAAATTTTCCAATCAACTATTGTGAATAGGAGTAGGTACACATGGTTTTATAGGATATTAATATTGGATGCCTAAACTTTTAACCACTTGATTGCCATGAATACACTTTAGACATTTGTGAACTATAGAAGGAACTACTCTTATTTTATGTAACCAAGGTCTCCCTAATAACATATCAAAGACGCATGTGCCTAGTAATACTAAGAAAGGTGTGGGTAATATGAGAGGTCTCACTTTTAAAGGCAATAAGATATCTCCAAGAGTGTCTTGTGTATGACCATAAAATACTTTCACAAATCTAGAGATGTATGTTGTATATCTTTTACATTATAGCCAAGAGAATGTAGAAGTGTTAAGGTTCATAAATTTTTACTTGATCCATTGTTTATCATAACACCATGGATTGGATGTATGTCAACATATGCTCCAATGAATATTATGTGTCTATCAGAATCATCATCAAAATTTTCACAATCATCAAATGTAATATATGGGTTTGATGTTGGCTTATTTGTAATTGTACCAATGATGCTATCAAGTGGGTGTCCATATGAAGAGGGAGGAATATGACCTTTATATGCATAACGTACTTTAGAATTTTTCTTGTTAGCTTGTGTTTCATGATTTGGAAAGGGTTCTTTATACATTTTTAGCTTTACATTGTCATTTACTTGTGGCCTAGCCTCTTCATTAGGTGTGCCAATGTCAATAATGTTATCATCAATGAGGTCTTGAATTTTTGCTTAAGCTTCATACATCTATTAGCAGAATGTTCAACACATCTATGATAATCACAAATTGCATTCCCATCAAAGCTTATAGATTAAAGTATACGTGGATCTATTTCGAATGGTAGAGAAAGTGTAATAACATGATATTCAAGAAGATTTTTTAGCAGCACATGAGGAGATGAATGTAGCCTTGAAAATTGCCTCCTTGTTGGAGCTTATAGTTGAAGTTTAGTTGGTGGTTATGATATAGCATTTATTGTAACTTTAGTCTCATTTTTGTTATCATTAGCTTTGCTCTTATAATTAGGCTTGCCTTGAAACTCTATTATTGGAGTAAAAGGAGCATTGGAGCTATACTTGCGATTGTTTAATGTGATTAATTTGACCTCACGCTCTTTAACTCTATGGCATAGTTCATCAAATGATTTTAATTTATCAAAAAATCATAGAATCTTGAAGAGGAGTAAGCAATATTTGAGTAAAAATGTCTTGAAGTTTATCATCAACCATTTGATTTATCATCTTGGAAAGCATAGTCTTGTATCTTAGAACATACTCACTAAGTATCTCATTTGGACCTTGTTTTATCTTTGCAATTTGAGAATAGGATAATTTTTCACCAATATTGATATAAAAATGTACCAAAATTTGATTTTCCAAAGGATTAAAGGTTGTAATTGATCGAAGAGGAAGATCATAGAGCCAACAAGAGATTTTTTCTAGAAGAAACTGTGTCTAGTTTTTGAAAATTGACATGTTTCAGATCCACTACTGTGATCCTTCATAAGTCTCTTTCCTGATGAAGGATCACAATAGTGGATCTGAAATGTATTGATTTTCAAAAACCAGACAGTTTCTTCTAGAAAAAATCTTTTGTTATTTTATGGAATGTGGAAACAGAAAATCTTTGATCATAGAACTATTTGAGAGCATAATATTTGAGACTACATAGAAAGAGCTTAGTTAAGAATCTATCATTATCCGCATAATCTAGATAAGCTGCATGAAAAGCACACAAATGTTGTTCAAGATCACCTTTCACTTCATAAATAGGAATCTTAGGATCAAAAAATCCATTTGGGAGAGGATATGATGCAATTTGAGGAGCCAATGGGTTATGTAATAAGGTACAAAAATCAAAGGAAGGGCTAGTATGAGAAATGGTTTGCTCAATAGTAGTTATCTTGGCCTATAGGAGAGGAAGGGTTTTCTCATGGGAAACACTAGTTGTAGTAATGGGTGGGGTGAAGGTAGTATGAGTAAGCATAGGCATGTATAAATGAGGGAAAGCAATAAATGTTTCTAATTTATGGGATAAAGGTGTAGAAGGGACTAAGGGTGTAGAAGTAGGTATAGATTCAATGGTAGGAGTGATAACATTGGAAGTAGGGGATTTTAGAATGTGAAAGGCAAAAACTTAAGAGGAGAAGGCTAAATTAGCTTGATGCTTAGCTTTAAATTCAATAATTATGTGGATGATGTTATTAACCTCATGAGGGTATGTTTGGAGACCTTGACAAAATTTAGATAATTCTTTACTTGCTCTTAATCTACTTCATTAAGCTCATTTGTATCAAGGTGTGTTTCTTGCTCATTATCATGTTCAGCATTAGTACTAGCATTCTAAATTTTAATTTATATTTTAGTTTCATCATGACTTTCCATTATAGGAGAAACCAAAGGGAGGTCCATATATGAAACATGAGTACCACTTAATCTATCACTATGCCTTAGAGACATAAATATAATTCAAAGTAATATAATGAATGAAGTAAGTAAAGTCATTAGTTAAGTAGACAATGTCATCAAAAATCAAGGACAAAGAGCAATCTAGAAACAAGCACAAGAAAATCAAATATAAATTAAAAATAAAAAGTGAAATATTTTTATGTATAGGAAACAACAAAATTCAACTTGTGGTCAAAAGAAAGAACCTTTGTGTCAATATTTATCCGAGGTGACAAGACAAAAAATTTCAGTGTCAAATTACTATGTGTCTTAAAAGTTGAATCGTTATGTTATAGATAATATCCAAGGTTAAAGATTATATTATTTTAGTGTTAGGAATTTATAAAATTAAATTGAAACCGTAGGGTAAAAATCAACAACAATAGATAGTGTTTGAAATGAAAAGTGGGCTTATTAAAATATAATTACATATACACCATGGCTAGAATATCCATCCACCTACAATGGAGATATGATTGGAGATGAATGAGGATTTGAAAATCATATATACAAGAGAGTCATTAACTTCTTGTAATCACAACATTTCATTGTAAAAATTGAGCATACCATCACGGCCATTGGAAATGAAGATAAAATTGGAGATGAAAGGAGATTTTATCATCATATATACAAGAGAGCCATCAACTTCTTGTGATCACAACAGGCCGATTGTAAAATGAGTGTACTATCACATCCAACCACAATGGAGATGCGATTAGAGATGAACAGAGATTTGAACATCATATATACAAGAGAGCCATCAACTTCTTGTGATCGCAACATGCTAGTTGTGAAAAGTGAGCATAGTATCACACCCACCTACAAAGGAGATATGATTGGAGAGGAATAGGGATTTGAACATAATATATACAAGAGAGACATCATTTCTTGTAATCACAACATGTTGACTGTAAAAATCTAGCATAGTATCACATCCACCCTTAATGGAGATACGATTAAAGATGAAAGAGGATTTCAACATCATATATACAAGAGAGCCATCATTTCTTTGTGATCACAATGTATTGATCGTAAAAATTGGGCATATTATCAAGGATCTACTTTAAACATGTATTCCTCGCCATAATACCATGGTTGTACTAAAGTATCAACCCACAACTGCGAGTAAGTAAAAATGTTTTTCTTAATCATTTAGTGCTCAACACACGCTCAAATTTTTTTAAAGCTGGTTATATTATTTATAAAAAATAAGAGATTAACATCATTTATATCATGATGACGGATCACTAAGGATGATCTAAAACTTTAATCTCTAAAATATTCCTCATCCTATTGGTCAGAGGAATGCTTAAAGGCCCTTTCTCCCCCTCCTCATCCTCCTTTCGTTGTTTGAGAGCCTAAAAGCCGCTAGATCGTGATGAGTGCTAACTAAAGGATAGTCACCCTCAATCTATTGATCGAAACCCTCTTGCTTCCTCAACTCCAACCCCCCTCCCAACCCTACCCCATATATCACCCCTATTTATAAATTACATATTACGTAAATTTTCTTTTATAAAAAATTATTTGCATCATATTCAAAAAGTATGAAAACCTTATATCTATAATAAACTAAAATAAGTTTTTAAATTAAAATAAGGTCAATTAAATTGAATTGACTGGTAGAGAAAGAGTGTCCCCATAATTTAAAAAACTATAATTCAAACCTCAATGCACAGGGAGCTCCAAAAGAAAACTCTAGAAAGTGTTTACTTGAAACCCATGGTAGCTCCAAAAGAAAACTCTAGAAAGTGTTTACTTGAAACCCACACAAACTTCAGCGAAATATTTATGTGAAGAAAAAGTATTGATATGGTCCACTCTCTGCCATTAGTTGTCAACTTACCATGACGCTCTTCCCAACTCATTGATTTGCTAAGCCAAAGGCCCCCAGAGATATTCTTGAGCACGCATCTATCTAGAATATATATGCCCCACGTCAGATGAAACAATTACAATTCATGTATCACCTCATGGGGATATAAACAATGAATATATGTTGGCTCCGAGACAAGAGAGTAATCATTTTCTTAAAGCCATGCTCGTTGGTCACCTATTAGAGAATTGACAAGGAGTTCAAAAAGTAGATCTAGTTAGATAAGACTAAGAGTTCCCCACTTGCTAGTTGTCAATAAGCTTTCACTAGCACCCAAATACAGAAAGTGAAAGGGCCCCAAGTATTGACAAAATGCTTATGTTTTCTTTTTTACTAGTTAGGGATTTGGTGGTGCAGCGTTAGATCATCAAATTCAACAGGTGGCGTCAGGGAAACACACAACCACCATACGACAATCAAATTTACACGCCTTCAACACGGTTTAGGGTTTGTTGAAAATTCATCACCACTAAACGTGTTTTAATGATGCTGATGAGGGTGGAGGGTTTCCAACTCAAAAAGTTAAAAAGTAGCCAAATCTTTAGGTTTAGGTTTTTGTAAATTAATTTATTATAATAGGGATAAATGTCGTTAGATTCGATGATAGTCATTATAATGGGTAAGTTATTAAAAATGCATTTTCATAGTTTTAAGGGTTGGATGGATTGGTAAGTTTTTGGCGTTTATCAAGAAGAGATCGAGGGTTGGACCCTAGAGGTAAGTTATGTTGGGGTAATCGGAGTAGACTAATTTGACTCCGTTGAGTGTGCACCATCTTGACGACAACAGTTTTAAATCGAACCACCGGAGGTCTCTCTCACTCCGAACCGTGTTTATCGAGTAAGTCATTAAAAATGTATTTTCATAGTTTTAAGGGTTGGATGGATTGGTAAGTTTTTGGTGTTTATCAAGAAGAGATCGAGGGTTGGACCCTAGAGGTAAGTTATGTTGGGGTAATCGGAGTAGACTAATTTGACTCCGTTGAGTGTGCACCATCTTGACGACAACAATTTTAAATCGAACCATCGGAGGTCTCCCTCACTTCAGACCGTGTTTATCGAGGAGAGATAAGGATTATAGTGACAACTTCACATATTTGAACCCTTGACCGGCAGTAGAAAATGAAGGAACGTTACCGATTCCCCTGTGTAACCAAAAATAAATTAAAAAATTAAAAAACATTTTCATAGGTGAGATAGAGTTGGCGTAATAAAATTGTTTTGAATTGAAGATGATGTTTATAGCATAATGTATTCTCCGGATATTATTTCGACCGCACTAATGTTCTGGGCAAAATTATAGATAGTTCCGAACCTTTTTATGGAATGTGTTTCCCTGGTTCTAATCCTCAAAAACCTCAGTCAGAATCTTGCACCTTCGCTATGATCACCTTCAAAATAAAAAAATGTTCTTATTGCCCTAATTAGGTTCCAATCCCTAAAAAGAGCGTAAGGAAAACAAAATGTGTTTTGGGACATGTGTTGTACTAAAGAATAGTCCAATTGTTTTTATATTTGTTAATTCCCTCAACGATAATAATATTGAAAACAAAATACCCTGTTTTTTGTTAGGGAATTAGGATTCTTTGCAGCAAAAACCTAGTGAATGTAGTCCAAATGGATGTACCTAAGGAGCAAGCAACAGGGTCGATGGTCCCTGAGGATGATGCTTTGCAAAGAGATGAGGATTAAGCAAAGTTTAAGCAGGAACAACAACAGTTTAAGAAAGCATCCCTTCATTCGCAACAGAGTGGATTTGTTGAGTCGGCAGGTGTGGGGGAGTTACAACAAAAGAAAATTAGCAAAAATATTTTACCATTTGTTCCTGTACATGCTAATGATCTTATAGGTCATGTTCTTGTCGAGGGAGGGTGTAACGATGGCGAGTGTAGCCTCAAGGAGTTGAGGCGGTGGCTAGTAGCAAGAACTAGTCAGAAATCCAAAAGTATAGGGAGAGGGTGTCTTGGTACAAGTTAGGAAGGTAGGGCTAAGGCTGGATTTTTTGGAAGTGGCTCAAGCACTGTTAGAGGTTCATGATTGAATGGGGACATGGAGATACCAACAAGGGCTTATAAAAATAAGGATCTAGTTTTTATGGAATGTCATAATAGTGCAAACTAGTTTCATTCCTATGGAGACTTTTGCAAAGCCAATATTATTCGCTCTAACCATGATCTCTCACCACAACTAGGTCCTAGATGTGATCTTCCTGTTCTTGAGGATAACAGAGGCAACAAGGCTAAGGAGGTGTTAGAGGCAAGTTTGGAAGGGTGGATGGACTTTGAAGGGTTGAATCTGTTGAATCTTGAATTGACTATCATGGGAGATGTTCTTTTAACTGTATCTAATGAACCCCCTATTTTAGAGATCGAGTATGATGTTATTATGGTCATCGACGAGGAGTCTGGGGTAGAACCTTCATTTGTAGGTGTTTGGAAAAACACCTCTCCTGGGAGAAGCTCTTTTTTTGGTCTAAATCTATCAGGCCTAGCCTTTCAGAAGTCTCCCTCTCTCTTCTTCCGAATGGTTTTTTCTCAATCCTTTTCCAATCATTAGAGGAGAAGAATTTTGTGTGGAAAAATGGTCTATGGTTTTATGAAAAGCTTGGTTTGTTTATGTGCTCTTGGGCGCCCTTTTTTGACACTTCAAACACTGTTATCATAAAGGCCCCCCTCTAGATTCGTTTATATAATCTTCCTTTCATTCTGAGAGACCCAAGGTTGCTCTAGCGATTGGTTCAGAAGATTGAGGATTTTGTCAACATTGATTTGGGCACGGTGAACCAACATTAGTTTTTAAGGGTTTGTATCATGGTTGACTTCTGAAAACCTTTTCATCTTTCCATCTTTATTCGTTATTCTCATGGCTCTTAGACACAATTTGTCAACTATGAAGGGCTACTTTTCAGATGCTTCAAATGTAATCAGGTCTAACACAAAGTGGTGGATTGTCCAAGGAAACATAGGGATGGTTCTTGGTCCCTAACTTTGATGAAATGGGTGGAAAAGATTGGTTGCCCTAATGTTGATCTTGTGAATAATTTTTAGAATTTAGATACTTTTTATGGTCTTTCCCGAGGTTGTGGTCAAGCCAAGCATGGTTCTTCTTCACCAGTTGCTGGGAAGGAGTCCCCTTTTGTGCCTCAAGCTTTGACAAGAGAGGTTCCTTCAGTTGGCAGTTTAGATGTTGCTTCAGATAAACTTCTGGTTAGTCGGGACTTTGCTCAAGAGGTTCAGAGCAATGAAGCTCAATGAGGAAGTCTTGGATTGTGCAAGGAATAAACTACCCTACTCAGGATGAAAGCAGTCGAGGACACACATATTTTGAAGTGCTTGACTCCTATCGATAGGGTGGCATCAGAGTGCGATAATGGATCAGTTAAGTTTCAGTACCAGATCAATTTTCTTTTTGAAGAAAAGGCTCTTTACAGGCAATAGGTCATGCTTCAGACACTGTGTCGTTTCATGTTGACGAAGAGGAGCAATTTGGTTCCATAGAGGTTTTGTTTCTTTCTCAGCATGACTGTCTAATTTTTAAGCTGAACTGTGGCATGAAAGGTAGGTGGGGTAGAAATACTATAGTGGAATGGCTACAATTGCATGCTCTGAGTTCCATTGATAGGGGTACTCAGTGGACTATGGAAGCTCTACTTTCTAGCAGGGGTAGAAGAACACTTGTGGCATTTCGTTGAGGGTCTTTATTTTGGGGAGACCTCCATTTCCTTTGTTTGGTACATGTGACATTTCTTTTCTTTCTTGCTTTGTTTGTTGTTGAGTGATCCCATTCTTTGGGATTATTTTGTGTGAGTCGTTGAGGGCACCTTGCTTTTGTTTTTTCTGGTTGTTGTGTTTGGTTCTTTGTATGGTAGTGTATCATTTACTTGATTTTATTTGCTTTTGGGGACTGGGCGCCCCTGTGTGTCTAGAATCGGTTGTTGCTCTGGCTAAAGTCTATTATCTATTTAAAAAGAAAAATTGAAAACAACACATCTAAATAATTATGATAATTCAAGTATGCAAACCATTGTCGTGCAATTTCTCTAACATTAAATTGGGAACTTTAATGAGTTCTCTAATGAACCTTACTCTTCCTTAAAATGTTTGTAATTGTTCAATAGATTCATGTAAATAATGAATTCTCTTGGTTTCTCCTAGATGTTTAATTGAACTAGAATTCCTATATATTTATAGACATATTGAATTCATATCAAAATCTTATTGGCACCTAAATTGACCTCTAACGATCAAAGAGTGAATAACATTGGAACAAGGGATCAAGGGACTAGAGTCAAAATGAGCAACTCAAAAAAATGTTGTATACTTCCGACAAAGGGGTCAATATAGGGGGGAATCAAGGGAGAGAGAAAAAGAAAGTTGGAGAGAGTTGAGAGAGGCGTCGAGGATCATCATAAGTCGATAAAATACACCAATAATAATTAATTTAGATCAATAATTGACAAGAACATAAATACGTTAGAATTATGTAAATCGAAGGCTGATAAATATCTATAATAATGCCAATGAGATGTGGGTGAATTGATTAAATTTGCTTCGTCATGTCTAGTTCTATCCAAGTTCAAATTTTGTTAAGCATGTTAGGCCGATTATGACCGTTGGTGATGTTTGGATGGTTGAGATCGTTGATAACATTGATAATGTTAGCAATGATTGTTCATCCATTTATAATATTAATAATGTCGATATCGATTGTAATAAAAATCTAAACCTTTTAATTATATCTCAAATTAATTTATAACTCCAATTCAAAAACATTTACTTATATAAAATAAAAATAAATAATTTTGATTTGAAAAATCCAATATCATTATATAAATCTTTACACAAGTTATTACTAGCATATAATCAGATTTTGAGATCTGAGAAACCATATGTAACCAATAAGAGTTAAAAATCGTGTAGTGGATTTATAGAGAGACAAAAGTGAATGATTGTAATGTGCTCTCATTATGTAAGTTTTGTCTTTTGAATATCTCAACAATGCAAATCCACCTGAAAAGAAAGACGGCGATGTGTAAGCGGTTAAATTGAAATACTTTTGGTTAACTAAATTGGATTACATTATCTACACACTTTATTAAATATTACACATCAATTTAATCTAAAACTTTAAAATCTATATCATAGCTATCATCATAGTTTTATGTTTTTATAGTCAAAATATAGATATATGTTGTTTTGTCTTTAAAACAATTTCATCATAGGTGAACCATAGTTATAGGGGTATAGATTTATATTTGTCTTTGAAGCAATTTGAGCATAGGTGTGGGTTTTGTCTCAATTTGAGCATGGGGTGGTTGTGTGTTTTATCGAATTTAAGTAAAAAGATGATTAATTAATTATTTAATTGGACAAATTTTTAGTATAGAATGGTTGTGTGTTTTATCAAAATTTAGTAAAAAGATGATTATTATTTAATTGGACAAATTTTTGTTTAAAATTAGAAAGTTAGAGATATGTAATAAATCATATAAATTGATTTGGAATTAGTTATGTTTATAAAGATGTTAAAATGAGAAAATACTATTAAAAAAATAATTTAGTTAGAAATTAGGAATGCAAGTCTGTAAGTACAATTCTTAAATTGATTATGTGGCTCTATAATGACATTGTAAATCATAAACATTATTTTGCTTAGATCTAGGACAAGGTCATTGGAATTCAACAGGGGTGGTCTATGTTGTTTCCTTTAGGGTGCACCAGAGTCTGGTGAGGGTTTGCTCTATGTGACAAGTTCATTTCGCCTGTATATTTTGTTTGACTGTGTGATAGTTCTTGATCTGTGGTAGAAATCATTGTGTGCCTTCTTCACTTTTTACCCTAGCTCAATAGACTACGAATAATCAATGAAATCAAACCAAAAAAATCAGTGGTTGAAGTTGTGCTAGACTTCAACAACCCATGTGTTGAGAGTTGTCTACATACCAATACTCCAAAGAGGGATCAAAATTCTTGTAGTTCCCATATGCTACAATAGTGTGTGTGAAATACTAGTACAAAATGTTAAATGTTGGCACAATCCTGGTGTGATTGAGTGTTTCAATTTACCTATGACATTTGAAGTGTATACAAACTTAGCTCAAGGCTATTAGGGTTGTTTGGACTTTGAATTGGAAAAAAGATGTGTTTTTATTTCAATGTGCAATCGTATGAATGTCTTGTGGATAATGATTAGAAAATATGACTTTATAGTGATCATTTTAGAATTCCTTCAGATGGGACTCATGAGAGATGTGGGATGACCTGTTGGCTAATTTTTTAATAGATGTGATCAAGCACATGGTTGTCTTAGTTTGTATATTTCTCCTGACTTACATTTCCACATTAAATATGATAAAACACCTAATGAAGTATAGACCGAACTAGAAAAACTCTTTAGGAAGTAGGATGTGATGAGAGATCATAAACTATATAATGAGTTCATTAGCTTGAGCCCAAGTGACTTTGACACATTACAAAATTTCTTCACTAAGTTTAAATCTCTAGGGTTGCAGTTAAAAGAATGTAGTATAGATAAGAAAGATGATTAACTTGTTATGTTCATTCTCTTTAAGTTGGGTCCAGATTACTATGTGTTTGTCTTCACTTTCCATGTCACAAAAAATGCTATTAGAACCACATGGAAGATGCCTTATTTAGATACCTTTGTTTCCGACTTGACTCAAGAGCAAGATAAGTTGATACAGATGGGCACAATGAAGTCTTCAAAACTTCAATCCCCATTTGCTAGGAATGGAAAAAATAAGGCTTCAAACAA
This sequence comes from Torreya grandis, assembly GCA_037957365.1. Classification (NCBI taxonomy): domain Eukaryota; kingdom Viridiplantae; phylum Streptophyta; class Pinopsida; order Cupressales; family Taxaceae; genus Torreya; species Torreya grandis. The sequence goes on along the minus strand of JARHVA010000867.1, from coordinate 3,988,107 downwards.
CAAAGAGAAGAAACAAAATAAAAAGGATAAAAAACCTTTCGCCTTGAAATCAACCAATGAGACCTCGTCTTTCAGTGTTAAGCCTAATAAAAAGATGATCAAGTGTGGTATAGCACTAACAAGCATGATGAAAACAAATGTTTGAAGAAGCAAATTGACCACTTAACAAGCCTTATTGAGAATAACAATATGGGTGTTCTTGAGTCTATCAAACCATCTTCATCAACCACAGAATCCTCCAAGGTAAATGACAATGGTAAAGAAAAGGCAAAAGAGAAAGGTGCGAACAAAGTGAAAGGCAGGGCCCTAGTTATATTTGTACCTCTAAATCCTACATGGGTCATTGACTTTGGTACATCACATCACATGGCTTCTTCATAGATTGAGTTCACTTCTTTAGGACCATGTGACATGTCCACTATTCATTTGGTTAACAACACTTCTACATAGGTTTTTGGGAGAGGGTCTATTGAAGTGAGTGGTGGAACATTCAATAATGTTCTAAATATTTCCTAACTTACATTTAATAGATGTTCTCTCGTTTCTTAATTTATCTAACAATATGTCTATTTGGATCCCACTTCTGACTATTTGCCTTCTACATGACTCTTTACTTTCTTTTGTCTCTACTTGATACTTATTTATTAATTTTCTCCTTTTTACATAATGGCACATTATAATAAATTTCACCTGCCTGTGTAGATGCTAACATATATGTAGGCTTGAAACAAATAGTGAGGTTCTTGTAGTTGTATAACATCAAAACGAAAGGGTCAAACTCATACTTGGTAGCATGTAAGTGTGAGAGAATGGCAGGTTATGACCATATTTGTGCTTGCAAGTCATGCATGGTAAATGTATTTCAAGTTTGTCATTGTCAAGTACTTAATACCATATTTTTTGGAGTCCATGTGAGACGTGGGAGACCCTCTTTTCTATTGTCTCGAGCATGGAGTGAACTCTATGGGGTGCATGAATCTGTGGACATGTGGAATCTTAGTTGATGGTTTAATCTATTTGAATTCGATGGATGCTATAAGTATTTATATGTGGCATCATTAGGGATCATGTGGAGGAATATTATGATCACCTTAGGCTTTAATATATATGTTATATTAAACTTTTATCTCAAATGTAGTGCTATTTTTTTTTGTGAATCTCATAAATTCTTTTTTGAGTACATGGACCCATTGCACTATGGATTCTGGGTTTTGAAACATTTAGTCATATATTTTGTATTGTAACATTTAAATTTCATGCATAATACATAGTTCATTATGTAAAAAATATGTAATTTGTTTCTAATATTGAATGTCTTTTTTATTTATATGGAAAAATAAAATAAAAAACAAGATTAAAACATAAGCTTGGAAAATTTAACATTTACAATTAGGCAATTAAATTTTTTCTTACTTATCATATTAGTTTTTAGACTTGTATATTATCCAATAATACCATTTCTAATGTTTGAAGTTATATTTTTCTTCGTAAGCACAAAAACTATTTTTCGTTGTTATGTTTATGTCAATAGAAAAATAGATTGAAAAAAAAAACTCCAATTAGATTACACAACATGCTCAAGGAATTACTTGAACGTAATTTTACAATGCAACTTCTTTTTAAAAAACCAATAAAAAGTGTTAGGACGTTTATTCCATGTGGAGCTTTACATTCTACTTCTTGCCCTGTATTCTTGCATGGTCATAGAAACAAAGAAAAAAATCAAAAGATAGAAAAATCATAGCAGTAGATGCTATGCAAATTTTAGTTGCAGTAGAAACATACAAGCTACAAACTGAGAAATGCTTTGACAACATTGATGATGCTTTGAATCATGAAAATATTTTTAGAATTGAATTGTTTAGATATATCGTTGACAATTATATTTTCGATACAATTCAAGTTTTGTTACATTTTCACTACACATCTAATATACTACAAATTGGGTTATATGATTTACATAGTATACATGACAAGCACATATTTAAATTAAATGAGAATTTCTACAAAAGAGCTTATAGAACAAGGTGAAAGCAATCTTTGGGGTGACATATTTAACATTCAATGGTTATCCAAATGGTTGGACATACCAATTTGCATTTGGTCTCTAGCAAATAAAAATAAATAATTACATTTCAATAAGTATAGTTCTATTCCATTATAATCAATCTTGTTTCATGATAGAAACCCCACTTGTGGCCACTTTGAACCATTATTTTGCAAAATAATATGCATCAATTACTCAATTTTGGATAAAAAGTTGTCAAATCCTTGCAACAATCTTCTTCCTTATTGGAATGCCATTGTTCAAGAAATATAAGAACATGGCTTGTATATAATATCTTTATTCAACTCAAACTACGGTGATATATTTTTCAATGCCATTAGTTACTTAGTCGAGCAAGAATTCAATGGTCACACTAGCCGACAGTATATGGCTTAGTCCTTTTACAATGAAACTATTGGAGATTTTTAAAATGTAATGGATTCTCTAGAAGTTTCAAAAAACATTTCCGATTGGAAAACATATATTGCAATGATTAGAATTCCATATGAATAAAGTGGCATTATGGGAAATGATTTTTTTTACCTATGGTTTTCAAACATTCTATAAACCCAAATTCAAATATGGTCAACAAAAACAAAAAGCATTGCTAGGCCATATTACAATTGTGCTTAGCCAAAAAAAACCTACAATATAATTTTCTTTGAAACATATATAACTCATATTACTATGAGCCAATAAAAATAATGCCTCAAACATATGCTACATCTAAAATGACTTACGACATTGACAAAATTCTATCAAATCTCAACACTTTGAAAGATTTTGAAATGAAAACAACATTTTATATTGCTATGGAATGTGATGTAGATCGTATTTATATTGTAAACATATTTTAATCTAATAAAAAATACCTAATATCATTACATTTTGTGAAAGCAATCATACGTAGACACAAATCAAAGTTGTATACATCGAAATAATATAACATGAAAAAGTTTAAAAAAATCCATTAACACATCTAAAAGTAATTAAAGACACATCCATCCATCCTTGTGTGGTTTTTTATTGCTTTCATTTAAAAAAGACATTGCTCATATTCATAATACTATTGTACACACATTTTTTTCTATTTCTATTGATATAAAATTTAAAAAAAATTGTATCAGGGCAAAAAGTATGCAAACAATGCAAAAGACCTCTCGACAATGAAAAATTTCATTGTTTATTGTTCCTTTTAACATTAGGAGAAATAAAATAATAAAAGTTGTGCATAAGTTGACATTTTGAGAAGAAAGACTAGTTACCTTGAGAATGGCCTTTGCACAAATATGAGAACTTGGCTATAAATGACCATAATTTGGTCTCATCAGAACAATTATAAATGTTATTATAAACTTTAATTGAATTCAACAAACATTGCCGAGACAATTGGATTAGACAAAAACAATTGAAGTTAAGCTAAATTAAAATTTGGAAAACAAAAATGCATCTTTAAGAGGAAATTTTAGACTTGCATGTGTCATGAATGCATTAGCAAAGCTTTGCCAAGTCCTGCTATTCAAGCAAGAAAAAATTCTATTGATTATGATGGAAAACTAGTTTTCAATTTTTTTGTAAAGAAACAACAAGTGATATTGGTTACATTGATGTATGGTCAAAGCCAATGAACACAACACACATGAAAATGACTTATAACTAATTACTAAATCTCTTGTGCATGTTTTTGGAAAAATAAAATTATAAAAATATTTGGAAGATGACATTATTGAGATTGATTCATTTGAATGATTCAAACCATTAGGTATCTTTGAAGACAAGTTCTAAAAAGAAATTAACTTCCAAATTTATATTATGATTCTGATTTCTTAATGATGTCACACAAAATTCTCACACCAAAAAATAGAAAAGTGGGAGCTCTTACACCATGGAAATTATATTACAACCCATATCACTAATATTTCTTCAAAGTTGTTAAAATAATTATATATCAAGTTTCAAGTTGTGCTTGGATATGCATATAGAAAAGTGAATTGAAAGGAAAAAAACTTTATGCCAAAAATGTTAAAGATAAAATAAGATTAGAGAAAATCTTAAAATTACCAATAGGCTATAAATCTTTCAAAATCATTCAAACATTATCTGGTTATTTTGAAAACTCAAGAAAAAATATTTTTATGACAATAAGGCAATTGGGACCACCAATATTTTTTGTCACATTGACAAGTGTTGGGCATTTTTAAGAGTCATTATGACATGCGTTACAAAAATTATCTCACAAAAACTAGAACAAGCATAGTGAAAACATTGAAAAAAATTTAACATTGATACAATGATTAGGAAGAATCCAAAATTATTTGCACTCATTACTTTAACCATATATCTAATGCATTTTAAAAAATGATATTACAAAATGAACATCCATTTGAAAAAGTTTTGTATTTTTTTTTGTGATAAGACTTCAAAATAGAGGAAATGAACATTTGCATTTTATGGTTTGGGTATGTGGTGCACTAAAATATGGACATTATTCGAATATTGAAATTAAAAAATTTGTAGACAACTATATATCTTGTGATTCAACATTGTTTGATGCAAATTTGGTTGAAATGCAAATACATCATCATACACATGCATGTAAAAAATATAATAATTCTCATTGAAAATTTAATTTCACATTGCCTCCAATGCAAAAAACTACAATATTAGAGCCTTTGGACCAAATCAATGAGCTATACAAAGAAAATGCCACAAAAAAATCTCTCAAATCGAGCATAAAAAATATCTGAAATACACAACATTTGAAATGTTTTTTCAAGATGCAAATTTGTCTAAATAAAATATATACTTTTATTGCAATATTATATTTTACGACTTTTAAAAATGTGAAAAATAAATCCATCAGATATTTGGATGAATGCTTTTTCAAAAAAAGTCTCTACATTATGATATGCAAACACATATGCACAATTCGTCTTTGATGCATATGTTGTTTCAAATTTTATTGCTCCTAGATGACAAAGTTTGGTCATACATTAGAAAATGCTTTTCATAATGTGTGTGACCCATTTGCATGTACAATGACAATAAACTATATTCTAGATAAAAATTTGGAAAATACTCTCATTAAACATCAACAAATGTCTAGTCGTCAAATGATCCACTTTGTGCTTCCTTTTCTGTCACATTATAGTTCAAGGAAAAAAAATTCATAAACGCATCACCATTGAGAAACATAACATTCTATTGAAGAGCCCAAAAATATTAGCATAAGAACCTAATAATTCTGAACACATAATTATTGCTTCTCTAAATACAAATACATTGCAAGACTAGTGTATTTGGCAAACATATGCTTGGCTGAAAATGTAGCATATTATCTATGAAAATTTTCAAATGGAAAGAAATAGAAAAAACTGCATATTATATGATATGTTACATACAATGTACACATTGATCCTAAAAAATATTTTAGATAAATAATGATGTTGTTTGTACCATATTGTGAGAGTGAAGAAATGGTAAAAAGAAAATTTCAAACATAGGCTAGTGCATACCTTGCTTATAAAATACAAATAACAAGCTAGAAACCATGTTTATTACACAAACTAAATCAAAATTGGTAAACATTGACGCTACTATAAAAGACATTGACATTAATTATATAATCTATTTGACATTGATGATGATGATGATGAAATAAAACAAAGATTTGATAATGTTGAAAAATATGACATAAATATTGATTTGCATTACCTTAACTTATAACTAACAAGTTGTTTGATAGTCAATGGAAAAATAAATTTCAAACAAGCAAACAAATTTCTTCTAAGGAAGGAAGTATAATTCAATTTTAAAAAATAATTGAATAAGGAGAAACAACTCATAGTATAAGACATTACAATGATAAAAAAAATGGTTCCAAATACCCTATTCTACTTGTTTTTAATAGGTGGAGCATGAATAGGAAACATATTCACAACGAAAATAATGTATTAAACAAAAACATGCTTCTTAACAAACAACTTGATAGTGACCCTTTAAAAATCGAGGGAATCATTGTCACCTATATTAGACAAGCAACATACAATGCAAATGGTGTAACTGTATATTAGGTCTTTCAATTTCCATATACAAGTATTGATATGTTGTCATTCGACTCAAATATTTTGGATATCATAAGCAAATGTTTTGAATAATTGTGTTTCTTGCTCTTGGATGAAGTATCTTTAATAAGATGTTGAATTCATACAAAGTTTATCGAGTTAATTGTGTTCCTTGTGGACCCGTGATTTTTATTCACTTTGTTTCATAATCTCCATGCATTTGGATTTTGGTCCTTGCAGAAAAACAGAGCGATAAAAAATGTATTTAAATATACAAACATTACAAAGACATGTGAACAAGTTTATACAAAATATTAACATAACATGCAATCACTAAAATATATTTTCAAAGAGGACTTGTGGCAACTTTAATTTAAATCATGCAGATTTGGGAGGGAACAAATGACATGATCCCAGACTCATGGAGCACAAAGTGTTGTTAAAGTCAACCCAATAAAATGAATGAATCCAGACTATGATGCAAACCCTAGTCGTTGATATGGTGGCACTTGTTACCATCATGCCTCCACATGATCACAGACTCCACACACTCCCTAAAGTGAGGGGCAGTCACTCCATGCTCAATAAGTACAAGATTGTGCTAAGTGGCACATGCTTGGACGCGCCATTCACATAGACTAATTTACACAAACCTATTCAAAGTGCACAAAAATAATCATTAACATTTTAAGTTGATATATTTAATATTTAAGAAGATAACATGGTAGTTAGTTTTTTTAAATTTTATTTTTTAAAAATACATATTTTATTTATTAGTTCTCGTTCAAGGTACAAATTAAAGCATTCATTCTTTATAATTAATTTTATTTAATCTACTAAAAAATATTATATATTTTTATTTACTCATGTTAGAATTTATTTGGGTTTGTTTTATATATTTATACATATCTACTAAAAAAATATTATATATTTTTATTAACTAATGTTAGAATTTATTTGGGTTTGTTTTATATATTTACACATATCTTAAAATTCATTTTAAAATAGTTTATAGGACCAAATTTATTAATTAAATAATTTTAATTCTTATTCTCATCACTATATTCTATTAAAAATTATTAATTATCTTAGTGTTGTGTTTTAGATATTAAAAAATTAAAATTAAAAAAAATACAAATATAAACATAAAATAAAAGACAAAGGGACAACATCCTACAACATTTATAGTGCATCCTATAACATTTGTAATATCGGGATGGGTTGTCATGTACTATTTTTTTTATTACATATTTTAATTTATGTGAAAAATGCATAAAGGATGCAACCTAAAATAACTAAATCATAAACATAAGTTTTAACTAAAATATTCTATAATACTTCTTAACTAAAATTTTAAGATTTTTTTAATTTGTTATATCAAATTTACAAGAACTTATACTTAGCTCATAACTTAATCCTTCACTAACTTTACGGATTCAAAACAAAATACAACTTGATATGATAATATTAAAATTAAAAAAAAAACAATATCCTATATATAATACTAATATTTTAAAAATAAATAATTTATCAATTTAAAAAAATCTATGTTTTTAATTACATAATTATTAGTTAATGCATATGACTAACATTTAAAAAACAAAAATATCATATATATTAAAACCTTAAATCTAAATTTAAAGTAAGCTATCATAATCTAAGTAAACATCTCTAAAAACTTATCTCCACTTTGAGATTGCTTAAACATGTCCCTTATTTAAATATAGACATTCTAGAAGATCTTGAAGTGACAGTGTGATTAGCTAATCATGAAAAGTTTCATGAATTTGGTTCTTTTGAAGTTCCCATTTTTTTTTAACATAAAATTACTAGGTGTTGTTATAATTTTGAGATTACTTGAACTCATTGTGGAATCAATTTGGGATTTATTTGTGAAGTGTAATTTGTTTTTGATATCCTTCCTATATATGTCTTTTTCTACTTTATTATTCTTTGTATTGGCTTTGGCCTTTTTTTTGGAATTTACTTGGGATAGATTTCACTATAAAATTAATCAAACCACCTTTTATGATGTCTATTTATCGAAGTGTATATGAATTTGAACTTAAAAGATATATGTGCGATCACTTTATTCAACCCTTCAATGTTCATGAATTCTATGAATTGTGAAAGGGACATTCATAATGTACACATGGTAGCATCATGGGTTGTTTGGTTGATGGGATTACTTTTGGGATTGGTGACGGTCACAAACTTGTCAAATTTAACTTTAAGTTTATAGAGAATCGTGATCATCCACATAGTAGTATGATGAGGTGTTTGGTTCATGAGATGAAAGGTTGAAATACAATGATAACTGTCAAATTTAACACAAGATTTACTGAGTGACATTATCCATTTAGTTTTTGAAATTTCATTGTAGCCTCTTTAGTGTCGTGACCAATTTATTAAGACACATGACCTATTTCAATTTATCGACATAAAGATCATATGTGATTCATAGAGTTGATTGTGTTCACTACAAATCCATGATTTTTATTCACTTTATTTCATAATCTTCACTCATCCAATTTTTGGTCCTTGCGAAAAAATAAAGTGATTAAGAGAACAATTTTATATCGAATATTAACAACCCATGATGATATCGCTAAAAAAGATATTCAAAGAGGACACACGATGTATTTAGTATAAATCATGCAGCTTTGGGAGACAACATGTGGTGTGATCCCAAGGTCATGAAACATGGAAGGTTGATAAAGTCAACCCAATCGAGAGATCAACCACTGCCAAGAGACAATTAGTGAACCACCATATGCTAAGCACTTGTGAGATTGACCTATCTCAAGGGATATCTGTTCAACTAAATGAAGCCAGGTTAGCATGCAAACCCTAGTTGTTTAGATGGTGACATTTGTCACCATCACGTCTCCACAAGATCACGGACTCCATGCAATCCTTAGAGTGAAGGGCAATCACTCCATGCTCAATGACTATAGGATTGTGCCAACACACTTTAACTATGTCTTTGCAGGCTCGTGGGACCTATTTATCTTCACGACTATAATTAAAATCTCAAACTTGATGAACTCAAAGTATCCCTCTTTACCATACGTACTAAAATTGTATCATGGCTATTGTTATATATATATATATATATATATATATATATATATATATATATATATATATATATATATATATATATATATATATATATATATATATATATATATATAAGGTGTGCATTGTGAGTTGTTAATAGTTTTATATGTATGATAATTGTGACAAAGAAATAGTTTATGAGGTTTTACCTCAATGAAAAACTGTCTCGAAGCAAGATTTGGGGTGGAAGTGTTTTGAGGATGCCTTTTTATGCAAGTACATTGGTATGGAACAATACAGCTTTTAATATATAAATTTGTGGATTCATTTATTTGATCTTAGCAGTTTATAGAGGTAGCCTTGGTCATGGGTTCAATTCTCGATTTATTCGTGGTGTGTGGTAAGGGCCCCATTTAATACCACCTCAAGGTTTATAAAAAGCTCATCCTATGTTAGAATGATCAGTATGGAGTACCGAGTCAGACGACCTCAATTCCCTTTGATCAACAATATATGTAATAAAAACTTTTCAAAATATATTTATTTAAATAATTAAATAAAAATTGATTTCTCCCATTATCAAACGTTAATATAAACTTTCCAACATTAATTTAAATTTTCACTCTAAATTAAAAATTAATTTTAAATTTATAAAAATATTTTATTTTTAAATTTTTAAATACTATTGCTATAATAATTAAAATACATCACAAAGATCATTACATCCACGCTTGTGATTTATTATAAATTTTAAAAATTAATAAAGTTAAAATACATCACAAGAGACGTAAGAAGAGCCTAAACTTATTTATAATTGATATAAATAATCTGAATAACAAAATAAATTCGATTGTTTACTACCTAATATAAACCTTTTTAAGAACACATCTAACAAAACATAAAAGACAAGTTTTGACGGATGTGTTTGATTATTCTAAGGTAGCATATAATAATTTAAAAGAAAAAACTATAATACTTAGCCGGTCCTAGGCTTAAATTGTTTTGGTGCCCACATAGAAGAGAATAATGAAATGTGCACCAACTATTATAGCAAATTATTGGTATGGAAGTATTGCAATATGATTGTGTGAAAACACAAATAATCCAGGGATATAATATTAGTAATTATAACAATCAACTTTTTTCTTTGTCACTGTCCACTTTTTCAAACAATAATGTTCATCATATTTTATCTTATTTGAAGGTGTTATGGAGTGTAGTACCATCCAATTATTTTCTCATTAGGTATATTCACCTACCACTCATCTAAATTGTATAAGAATTGTATTATTTTCGACCTCCTTATATTTAATAGATGGTATAAATGATTGAAGATTTTAAAGTTAATTAAGAGGAGAGGGGAAGGTGAAGTGAACAAACATATTTATAATTAATTAGTTATTTATAGATACTTGATTTTGATGTAAGTTAAATTTAATTTATATGTATATATTTAATTTTTTGGTTCACTTTTTTTTATATTGAATTTTTCATGGTTTCATGTCATCCACATTCTCCCGTAAACACTTCAAATCTATTATTTCTCTGCAATAAGATTCATCTAGTTTTCTTTAGTTTAGTGTGATCTTTATTTCATAGCATTTTTTTGTCATGACCATTATCGATTGTACGAAAATAGTCATGACCACTTTCAGACATATGAAACTAGTCATCTTTCTTTTGTGAGTTTTTTGTGCCTTTTGTTGATTTCATGTGCTTTGATTTTTATTCTCACTCTTTTCTATGGTTGGCCTATGCACGAATATATCTGAATTTGAATTCAAAGGAGCTTATATACACACATATACCCGAAGTCATTTATTATGTATAAATCTTCTATCAATCGAGTTATTGATCTGCACATTGAGTCCATCTATCACACACAAGTCAAAGAGCATGTACATTGATCATATTATGCACTCACCATCTCTTGAAGTCTTGTGGCAAACTAGGGTTACATTTTGAAGGAGAAGACACACTGGGAATTATGCACATCATTGAGTCAATTACAAAGAGGTTATTGTGGGTTTGGTGCTTGCGAAGAATCCCACAAAGTTTTAAACCCCTAAGATCAATAGTGCCACATTAGTTAGAGTTTTCCACATTTGGACGTACAAAAGTGGTATGATTGTTATCGACGATGTTGAAAGTGGTCATCATCAAAAAACACAATTTACTTCTTGGAAGACCTTCGATATCCATTCCAAAACATGTTTTCTAGCTTCTCAATTAGTTCCAAAATTTAGGTAAGCCACATGATCAAGGTAGGCATCTCTGATTATCAATCACTTAATCTTTAAATTTTAAAAAGTTTATAAAAAAAAATTGATTAGGGGTAAACTCTTTTGACTGGAGCTATGAATCAGGAAACACTTCTGACCAGAGCTATGAACTGGAAGAAAATAGGTTTTTCAAAAATCAAAGCACATACTAGACTTAGGATACAATGAGGGGCACAGTCCCTCAAGACCAAAAAGCAAATACAATATCCAACTCAACGTCTATGACAAAGGACAAGTAATTAAATGGAAGGGCCCATACCCTCAACAAAAGGACATGGCTAACCAAGTAACATGGAAAACCTTCCAAAGTGGGCTAAAAATACCTTGCATTGAAAGAAAGTTGTAGATCTTCAACAAAGTCACAACAAACAGTTAGCCAACAATGAGAGAAAAAAAATTTTGAGGAAGGGAAAACAATCCTTTTACAAAGAAGTGGGTCTACTCACGAGCAAAAATCTATCTTCTCCCTCTACGAGAGAGAAGATCTATGACAAAGGACAAGTAACTAAATAGAAAGGCCCACACCCTCAATAAAATATCTATGACAAAGGACAAAACTAACCAAACAACAATAAAAGGACAAACTTAACCAAGCAACAATAAAAACCTTCCAAAGTGGGCTAAAATATAACTTGTATCGAAAGAAAGTTGTAGATCTTTAGAAAACACTTAGCCAATAGTTAGCAAAAAAGATAACTTTGAGGAAGGGAAAACAATCCTTTTACAAAGAAGTGGATTTGCTCACAAGCAATAATCTATCTTGTCCCTCTACAAGAGAGAAGATATTCCAAAGTCCACTATGTACCATCATCAATGACGACCGTTGAATCCATCCTTAAGATGCTTTGCCTCTGTCTTTCTTCTTTTTAGCTTGGTAGAAGGACTGCTATTGGGAATGGTAAAAAAACTATTGAGAACTACATCAATCAGGATATTTATGAAAAAACCCACATTATCAAAACACAACCCAACCCTCAATGTCTTAACATTTAAAACTCCCTAGTGAGGCCCCTCTTCACCAGGAGGGAAGGGAAAATGAGATTCTTTTCATTGAATAAATGACATATCAACGTCAAAGTTGAAAGGAAAGGACTCAAGAATTTCCCATGATTCTGCCAAATAAAGTTAGCATCAAGTGGGCCATCCTTTCCCCATATGTGCAGGGGTCTGAAAATAGGATAGACTTGAGAAGAGCAAGCAACCACTTGATGACCAAGTTGATTGCAGTAAAAACCCCTAAATGAGAGACCCTCGTAGTTGATAAATTGGGTCCATGAGCCAAGAGAAGACATGATCTGAATCGAATGGGCAAGAGGCTTGGATAGATATAACAACTCACACACACACATGAACCTACCACCCATCGAATCTTCATCAATCTTGACAAAAGATCCTACTTTATTGACCAACATTTTGATTTGATCATGAAACCTCAACACCAAGAGCATATATACAATATGATCCACATAGGAGCAATAAAGATTTTAGCCATCGAAGGATCGAAGAAAGGGGACCAAGGGCGGGGAAAGATGTTGCGATTGCCATGAAACCAAGGTCCTAAAGACCCCACAAAATCCTTATCAGCAATAGATTGGAAAACAACGAGGAAAAAACCTTTGATCACCAAGTTTATTATTTGTTCAATCATTCGATTCTCAATTTCTACATTTAGGGATATTTGATTTACCATAGTTTACTATTTTTGCTTGTTCTCCTTTGTCTTATTGTTTTACATAAGTGGCCTAATGTTATTTAGCCCCAGTGTTATCTTTTTATGAAACATCATTATATTACGAGGAACCCTATTTCTATTGTGGCACAACTTCCATTGATGAGAGTTTGATATATTGGGTTTATATGTTATTGTATACTAAGCCTCCCAATCAATATTGGACTATGTTTTTTGAATGAATGAAGATTATAGAGTTAGTGGAAACAATTCCAAGATATATTGTACATGCATATCGATTTGGAGCAATAAAATGTGTATTTAAAGGCACTTCACATGATTTTTCTTTTAAATTATAAAGTGACATAGAAGGAGAAAATAAAGCTCAAACCGAATAATCATTATACCGGTAGAATGCTCAGTTCTAGTTTTATCGAGAAGTATTTTACAATGACAACTGAGTGACGGGTTGTAATGTTTGTGAGTATGCTTGCTTTTAATTCTGACTTTAACTATGACATCCACTTAACCATCACTTAAAAGTTCTTTTTTTTTTGAGAAATCAATCTCAAAATTGTAAATCATAATATTTTAGTCATATAATAGAATTTGGAGCCGCCTTCATTTATTTGAATTTTTTTTTTCGAACTCAACAAATTGTTATAATTAATTTAACACGATTTATCACCGATCAATAAAAAAAATTCACATTATCATAATATGTTTAAAATATTTATACTAATATAACATGAGTCCATTATCGTTTCTAAGTACTTTTGAAATTTCTAAGAAGATTCACTTTGTACAATTTCTTACACTTCATTGACTTTATACCATATCTCAAGGCTAATTTTGTTCCGAGGCTCCTACCAAATTCCTTCACATTCTTGGTGTGCGTATACTTCCACATGCTTTCAGTATATTTCTGACATGCCATCTTAGATACCTCCTCCATCTCCGTTTTTATCACATTTTCTCCCTTCCCAAGTCAAGCATGGCTCCCCATGCATTTCCATTGCCTTTCCCTTAAGATATTGCAATTTGTACATTTGTCCACATTAAACTTATACCGTCCATTTTTTCAAAATTGAAGAATAAATATTTTTAACATTTATTTGTTAGTAGTCTTCTTTTTCATCTTAGTGTAAAAAATGGAAGGGTTTATTCAATTTTTTTTAAATGTTCGATAGTTGAGAGTTGTCGAGTTTTTCATTCTTTTATTTTATAATGAAATATTGATAAAATGAATATTGTGAGTTGGATAGTCTTCACGATTACAATGAAAAGGTCAAGCATATTAATTTCAACAAACTTATCACAAATTAGGGATAACCACCCAAAAATATCTAACATTGTTATTGGGTCTCCAAACAAAAAAAAGACTATAAATACACATATAGTGAAAGTACCATTACATACATATAAACTTTACGCCCACAAAAGATAAAAAATGTTCAAATCAAACTATTAAAATTGCATCCCAGGAGTGACTGCGTCATCCCCATTCACATCCCACATCAATGATCTATTGATCCTTATTAGGAGCTACCAATGCCCCCTCCCTTACTATGTCAATTGGGTTTTCTTCCATCATGTCCTTGCCACCGCCACCATGAACATTGTCATGAAGCCACTACCACATGCCACTAGTCCTTACTATCACCTTCACAACCACCCATCTACTCATAATCCCCATTTCGCTCTATCCATAATTGCCCTTATGCTTATGACTTATATAATAACTTATTTTCTCCTTTGTTCCTTCCTTTTTATATACCATATACGATTAAAAGTACACCCATTTCCAGTATTTCGATGGTGTAAGATACATCATTTTGTAACAACAAATCGTTGACTGGTATTTTTTTTGAGTAGTAATTTAGTTTTTTTTAAAGTATGT
Organism: Torreya grandis; assembly: GCA_037957365.1. NCBI lineage: Eukaryota > Viridiplantae > Streptophyta > Pinopsida > Cupressales > Taxaceae > Torreya > Torreya grandis. The sequence goes on along the minus strand of JARHVA010000867.1, from coordinate 3,973,082 downwards.
AATTATATTAATTATGTTAAGAGATGTACACCACATGTAATGGTGATGTAGTGTAATGATTGTGAGTTTACTCATAAATCGTATGATTTTAAATTTATTGTTTATTTGATTATTATAAAATATATATTTTTAAAAGTAAATGTGATAAAAATATTAATAAAATATAATGATTGTAAGTGTATTCATAAATCACATGATTTTAAGTTTAATGTTTATTTGATTATTAAAATATATATTCTAAAAAAAAAAGATGTTAAAAATATCGTGACAATTTAAATATATAATAAAATTGGGAGTTTTTCTTATAAAATATGTATTAAATAAAATAATATAATAAATCTAAAAAGAACATCTTAACATTAATATATTAATTTTAAATTAAAAATATATATAATACATTTAAGAAAAACATCTCAACATTAATACATCTCAACATTTTAAAAATAACTATTTCTAATATATATATATATATATATATTATTTATTAAAAATTATATGAAATACTATTATTCTTAAAAATAATTAAAAAATTAAATACATACATACAAAGCAAGCTCGCTCAAGACCAAACATAATACACTATCAAAGCTTTTAAAACAATACCCTTACCAGGTTATCAACTTGGAATTCAACCTCTACTGATGGAGGCACAAACATACATAGATATATTGTGTTATTGCGAGTGGCAATGACAAGACAAGGTTATTTGTGCCATTGTCTTATAAATGATGGGCACAAATCCCTTAGAGATAACTAAATTTGAGAAACACAATTTTGATGGCCTTATAAATCTCATCACTAATAAACACAATTTTGATGGCTTCATAAATTTTATCAATAATTAATCAAACTTTTAAATTGGAGTTTGTATTATTATTTTTTAATTTTTAAAATTAGATAAAGTAAATTTTTTTTATCAGAGTTATGGATCGATATTAAAATATAATAGAGAACCTAATCCTTATAACAAACAAAAATTATGATGAGACAAAAAATATAAAAAACAAGTATAATAAACGAAACACTATATAAAATAGAGCATACTACAATTGAGACAAAGAGAACAACAAGAATTGCCTCATTCAACTAAAAGACGACAACAACACCTAAAACAAAGTAGAATCCTTTAGTCTTCTGCCAAACTACAACAGAGGAAACAAAAAGACATAGAAATCAGAAACCAATCAGTATAAGGCTAAACAAGAACACCTCAGTCTTCAACTACAGGCAAGGCCCTATATTCTCTCACACCTGATAAGGAGGTATTTCGTCATCCACCGAGAACCAATCAACAACAAATCTTCTACTTCTAGCCTCAATGTTTCCACCTCAGAGCTTATGCCTTTCTTCTTCACAGTAGTGCCCACATCAACTTTGGTTTTACCAGGTCCCAGAGAGGGGGAAGACACCACATGAATAGGGGAGGGGGTGGGCGAAGAAAGGGAAGAAGTGGATGACAAAGGGAACAAGCCACATAGGGGGGAGTCTCCGTGGACGAAGGGGGCACAACGGAAGAAACCAGGGCCTTAGTTTTGTTTTCTTACTTTTTTTTTTGAAAAATTAATTGTAAGTTTATTATTTTAAAATTTTGATACATTTAATTATAGGATTGACGGGCTCACACCTAATTTGGGATACAAGTAAAAATATTCAGTTCTATATCATTCACCGTAGGTAGCTTGATCAATGATAAGACTTAAACTTAGATTGCCAATCTACAAATATAATTCCAATTCAATAAATTAATTTAATGGATTACTTCTTATGAATTCAAAATTTAATCGGATATTTTTTTATTATTAGTAAACATTTTTGAGGTGGAGCTATGAATCAGATATGAGAGTGTTGACAAGTCCCACACCCTCATATAAAACAACATGGCCAATCAAACTAGAAACATAAATCATCCCACATCCATAATAGAACTACTCAAGAACAACAACAAAACAACACCACAACAATAGAAACCCATCAACTATAGACTAGAAACTATAGTTGAGATTAAGCACTAAGACTCAATGATAACCAAGTCAAAATGCACCCCTAACGAACGTCCAAAAAAAAAGCAAAGAATTGATACTCAAATTATGTCAATAGAGCTATTCCAAAGGAAGAAAGGCCCAAAAGGCCCCTTGAAAACTAATCATACGCTGCAACCAATCTTCTTGGCCAATCAAGCTAGAAACATAAACCAACTCGCATCCACAATATAACTACTCAAAAATAGCAACAAAACAACACTAAAATAACATAAACCTATCAACCACATACTAGAAGCTACAACGGAGATAAAGCACTAAGACTCAACGATAACCAAGTCAGTACAAAATGCACTACCGATGAATGCCCAAAAAACAAGCCAAGAACTGATACTCAGATTATGTCAAAAGAGCTATTCCAAAGGAAGAAAGGCCCAAAAGGCCCTTTGAAAACTAACCATTCGCTGCAAACAATCTTCTTCGCCGTAGAAAGAGATTGTCCAAAGTCCATTGAACTCCATCTCAAACGGAGTTTTTTACATATCAATTATATCATTTCTTATAAATATGAATAATATTTTTAAGTCATGAATTATATCATGACGTCTTCTACCAAGGTTCAACTTTTGTTTTGCCCCCCTCGTCGGTAGAGCTTCCCCACCAGATTGGTTAGAGTCCCTTTTGCAGAATACCTCCCCCCTCGCCTCCCATGTTCGTGATGTGCCTTCTCACCTTATGAGGCCTAGAAGGCTCAAAGCTAATGTTGGTTCCACAACTAAGAAGAAAGACAAAAGATCACAAATAGAAAGACTTCCATTGGAGGTGGAAGGCTTAAAGCTAATGTTGGTTCGTAGTGGAAGATGAAGGACCTCCTCTCTCGATGGGAGAAGAGACTAGCCCTCGTTTATGGATGACCCTGTCTTTTCTGCTGAGGATCGCTGAGGTCTAGCAAAAGATCTGTAGATTTTAATATGTTTTAATTTTGCTCTATTGTTGCTTGAAAGATGAGCTCTTTTATTTAGCGACATGCAAGAGGAGTACTCCATTTAATTATATGTCATGGATGGTTCGTTTTCTATTTGGTCTCCTTATCTCCTTAATTTTTTTTAATTTTCAAACACTAAACTTCTTGTTATATGCCAACACCGATTTATAATTCTGATAAAAAACATTTTTACTCTATCAAATAAAAATAAAATTAAAATGATATTTAAAAAAAAAAAAAAAATTAACATAAAATTTTCATGTCAATGCTACCTTCTCCCAAACATGCATTACTAAATAGCTTTTCCACAACAAAACTACCAGTCCTATGAGAGTTGACACTTGTTTTGTTTCTACATAAGTTTTCCCTAATTGATGAGGGGTGATCTGAAGGTCAATTTTTTTTTATTTTCACAGTTTCTTTTCCAATGTCATTACTTTCTTTTAACATTCATCTATAATACCACTTAACACTATTCTAATACAGGTCATCACTTTCTTGTAACGTCTGCCTATAAGATTATTAACCTCCCTGCCTCCAGAACATAACTTTTTCTTACTTGACCGTACTATTTTCTGTGTGTTTATACTGAAATGATTCTGAACTCCTATGTTTTCTCATATCTTTTCTCCTGATAAATCATTTTCACAATCATCATATGCAAGAGACGCTTAGAATGTTGTGCGTCCGGTAAATCTCATTTCTTAGGGAGGGACTTTACCTCTCCAAGTGGGAATTGTTGTCTCAGTTATTTGATGATGTTGCTGTGATGTTTCCTTTGTACTGCTGCCACCGTCAGATTCCTTTGCCAGAGCAGGGGGGATGTGCTTTTGAGTATTTATAGTCCATCTGTTTAGAATTTTGTGGGTGCTTCTCCATCATCTTCCAAGCTGGAAAAAAATACATGGGTTTCATTTAAATCACGGGTCTGATTCCACTCTGAAGCAATTTTTTCCTGGTAGGAATATCAGAAGCAATAATTTTCTGTGGGTGCTTCTGTGTGGTGTATAAGAGCGGTGAAGCCCAGTTTCTTTCTTGGTGTCGTTTTGGCTGGCAGAACTGGTACAAGTGTAGCAGCATCAGTTGGGTAGCTCTGTAATTGATTCAGTAGGAGTAGTAGTCTTTTTTTGTCTGTAAGTATGGCAGGAGGCGGTGGTGGAGGTGGCGGTGGTGGTGGAGGAGGTGGTGGAGGAGCTACAAAAGTTGATGAATTACTGCCTCACCCAGCAAAAGATCAGCTCCCAGGAATAGATTACTGCATAACAAGTCCTCCTCCATGGCGTATGAGCTTCTTTACTTTATAACACCTTTTTCTACTGCATTTTTATTCGTCATTCCGCTGCATCTCTTGCTTAGAAAGTGTTTCGTGCCTTTTTCTCCCCAGTGATCTGTAGTGGGTGCTGTTCTGGGACTATTTTCCATGTGTTTTACCATGTGGGTGGTTGTTATGGACTTGTTTTCAATGTGTTTTACTGGTTGGGTGCTGCTATGGACTGTTTTCAATGCGTTTTTCCATGTGGGTGCTGCTATGGGAGTCTTTCCAATTCATTTTCCCCTGGGACCAAGCACATCTAGTGCTCTGAAACAGCTACAAATCTCTTATGTCTATAACCCCTATGAGTTTTCTGCTTTGAAACTACTCCTGATGCATTTTCGGTAATGGCCCAACATATATCTCTACGACCGATCGACATATCTTGCTCTGCAAATGTTCCTGTATTGTTTTACCTATGGCCCAACAGCTGCTAATGCGTTGTGTCTATAACCCATATGCATGCCCTGCTTTGAAACTCTGCCTAATGCATTTTCTATATGACCCAATACAATTTCTATAATTTATATGGAGATCTTACTCTGAAAATGCTCTTTAAGTGTTTCACCGATGGCCCAACAGCAAATCTTTAGCTGAAAATGTGCCTGGTGCATTTTCTCAATGTCCAGTGCATAAATTGCTCCAGATGCGTTATTTCTACTACCCGTATGTATATCTGGGTCTAAAAAGTCTTCTTACACCTACTTGTCGGTGACAAAATTGCATATCTTGTTCAAGAACTGGTTCAAATGCATCCACCTATGATTTTTCTGTATATCTTGCCCGGATGTTTTGCAACGGTTTTGTTAGTAACCCAGATGCATATCTTAATGTAAAACAGTTTGTAACTTGTAAGGCATTTGTAGTTCACAAATGTTTTCTATTCCTTTTTTACTGTAAACTATATGCACATCCCGTTCTGGAACTCTTTGGCAATGGCTGATGTAAATGCCTTCACCAAAAACTGTTTTAAAGACATTTTGTTTATATATAATCCATATCTTGCTATCAAATTGTCTTTAATCTACCTTGCCTATGACCCATGTACATGTGCTGGTCTGAAATTGTTTCTAAGTATTATAGTTTTCTTGTCTGATATTAAAGTACATAACTAATTAATGATGAATTTCAAGTACCCCTATAGCTCAAGAACTCCTTTTCAGCTTCCTTACGTATTTGAGTTTTGAGCTTTTCAGTTAGAGGGACCTGCTCAAAACTTTGTTCTAAGAGCTTCTAATAGGACCTGCATAGTTAGACGTAGTATAGAGTTACACCAATTTGTTTCAGTTAGAGACAAAATATGGAGCTGAATCTTGTCTTCGATGCTACAGCGGAGGCTATTCTGCTTGGTTTTCAGCATTATCTGGTGATGTTGGGCACCACTGCTATCATCCCCTCGATCTTTGTTCCTCAGATGGGTGGTACAGATGTAAGTAGAAAATTCTAAATATTCCTCCTGTGGTCTCAGAAGCTCCTAGAACAGTTCATTATGGAACTTTTTATATCATGTATTCTTATTACTCCAGGACATTCAAGGGTTTTGCAACCTAAGGGTTTCTAATTATTGTCCATTCGCCACTTGACAAACAGCTTGGCTTAGGCTTTAATAGTTTTTGGCTGAATAAATTATGTCTTTGCAGCACGACAAGGTTAGAGTTATCCAGACGCTACTGTTTGTAGCAGGTATCAACACTCTTTTACAATCTTACTTTGGGACTAGGCTTCCTGCTGTTATAGGAGGATCCTATGCGTTTGTTCTTCCAACTGTTTCCATCATCAGCAAATATCGAAACTCGATGAACATGAGTGATCATGAGGTGTGTGAAGAGTTTGGTGCATTTGAGCATTCATAGAACTTGTTATGGAAATATTATATGGTCTTTAACCCTTGGTTGACACAGGAATCCTTGTGTGCTTAATCTATTTGCAGAAATTTTTGCATTCAATGCGAGCAATACAGGGTGCTCTCATTGTTGCATCGAGTTTGCAAATTATCTTTGGGTTCAGTGGTCTCTGGGCTATTGTTGCGAGGTTTGTGCAGTTTCTGCGTTTGATTCTGTACATAGGATGCAAATTTGTTTCAAGTTTCATCGGTTTACATTCTGCAAAGTCTGATTTTCTTGTCTTGATAACATTGTTCTTCTCAGGTTTGTGAGTCCTCTTTCTGCCGTCCCTCTAATAACTCTTGTGGGGCTTGGGCTCTATGAACTTGGCTTCCCTGGGGTATGTAAATAGAACCCATTTCTCTAGATCTCATTTGACTTAAGAAAATGTTTATTTAGCCTGAATTAACAGCAATTTATTCATAATAATTTTGCTTGAACAAATACTTGGTGAAAAGAAAGCCATTTTGTTTCAGTGACACTGATTACTTGAATCACATCATCCTTAATTGGGGTTTTTATCTGGGTTATATACATGGTTGTGGAATTCCCAAACCTAGGGGTGTTTGTGTGGCTTGATGTTTGATTTGGTGACCTAGAGTCTAGTCTAAATTTGGCTGTGGCTGCAGCTGGTGGATCAGAGGAAAAGAATCGGCTTGAGTCTATCAGTCAAATTTAACATTCACCCATGTTACTTAGATCCATATTAGATATAGCATTCATTTTACTTGAGTAACAGCTCAGTCATTCAAATGCTGATATGTTCAGTGGCCATATGTTTTGATAGCAACACCTCGTGAGTTCATTCTTCCTGGTAGAGGCAGTAGAACCCTTGGTAAATAATGTGCATTTAACTAAATTGGAGGGAACAAGACTTGAATGTCTGCTTTTGCTTTGATAGATACTAATTTAGCTTGAATAGAGAGAACATCTTTGAGAAATGGTTTCTCAGTAAAAGATTTAGAAAACTTTGAACCGATTAAAGATTTAACATCGTGAGTTTCTTTATCGTTGAGTTCAGTTGAAGTTTTCACTAGATGGACAGGATTTACATTTCATAGTTTGAATCCCTCTCTCTTTGGTCAAATTCATAAATAATAAAACTCTAAATTCCCATTTGGGGGGATATGGATGCAGCCCCTCTGTATTTCATTATAATAAGAGCTTCTTTCAGATGTTATGCTTTATGGCACGTGTTGTAGGTTGGTAGTAGTAGGGCATGAATACCCTTTTTTAACCAAAATACAACCAGTTTGCTGGATTGCACGATTTACTTGAATATCAAACTTCCTTACGATGAAGCCAGATGAAGTTGTGTGTTCCTTCTGTAATGTGACTTGCAGGTGGCCAAATGCGTAGAGATAGGACTTCCACAGCTTATTGCGTTGGTCTTCTTTTCACAGGTACTGTGTCAAATGAGCCTATTAACATGTAATTTTTAAACTTAAAAAAACAAGCAATTAATATGATATGTCCTGCTTCTATTCTTTCCCTCTTTGGGGAGGCCGGGGTCTTTTATTTTAAATTTTAAATTTTTCAGTTCTGATTTAATGCTCTGGTAATCAGTATCAATGATGTATTATAATCTTGTACTTGGGTTTAAGTCAATGTTTTGCAGCTGGAAAAGAGTGTTATATTTATTTGTGGTAGATGCAAACTAATTGATTGAAACCTCATTTCCATCCTTTCAGTATGCTCGACATATCAAGCGTGGAAAGAAGCCCATTTTTGAGCGCTTTGCTGTCATCATTGCTGTTGCAATTGTTTGGCTTTATGCATATTTTCTCACTATAGGCGGAGCATACAAGCATAGCCCTAGGAAAACGCAACTCCATTGCAAGACAGACAGTTCTGGACTGGTTAAACATGCTCCCTGGTATACCCTCACTTACAAAGTGTGCAATATTCAATCACATTTCATTTGACATCACTTTCCATGCAGAGACTCAGCAAGTCTTATTATTCTGCAGGATAAGGATTCCGTATCCATTCCAATGGGGAGCACCCATTTTTGATGCAGGACAAGCGTTTGCAATGATGGCTGCAGCTTTTGTCTCGCTCGTTGAGGTTTGCTTGCAATATTCCTATATTCTCTGTTTTGTCCTGTTGCTGGCAAATTTTGTTAGTTTTCCATACAATAATCAAAGTGTATTGATTGCTGTACTTTGAATTGGCAGTCTACTGGTGCATTTTATGCCGTGGCAAGGTTTGCAAGTGCCACAGTCCCCCCTCCATCTATCCTCAGCCGAGGTATAGGCTGGCAGGTAAGGAATGAGCTCTTTCATCCTATGTTCTCCTTCCTCTTTCCCTTGTGATTCTGGACCTTTGCAATATTGCATTATGGTTATGGAAGATCTAACGGATTTTTTTGCAGGGACTTGGAATTTTGCTCGATGGGATGTTTGGAACTGTAAATGGGTCCACGGTATCAGTGTAAGAAGTCAGGCACCTTTGGCTGCTCCTTGACCCCCTTTTTAAAGAGATTATCTCCGAACCGTGTATTTTATTTTTTGTTTGTGCAGTGAGAATGCTGGTCTTTTGGGATTGACACGAGTTGGAAGTCGCAGGGTAGTCCAGATAGCAGCAGGGTTTATGATATTCTTCTCTATTCTTGGTAAATATCAGTTCCAGCTGGGCTGCCTCTTATCATTTGGGGATTATCTTTCAAACCTAGCATTTTATATTGCCGATCTCATGTTGTTGTCATTCCAGGCAAATTTGGGGCAATCTTTGCTTCTATTCCAATATCCATAGTTGCTGCTTTGTACTGCCTCCTCTTTGCTTATGTAGGTACGTATGAGCAACATATCTCTGCTATTCTGCAATGTCAGTCAAGTTTCAACTAGTCACTTAGCTTCGCTACCATATATTTTGAAATTTATGAGAAAAACCTTAAATGAGCATATAGCTAGTTTGCACAATGTAATTCTTTGTGGTTGATAGAAACAATAAATTTGTGTGTATCTTTTTGTTTGAGTTTCTGTGCTTTTGGTGAGCAGCTGCTGGAGGGATCAGCTTCCTACAATATTGCAACCTAAATAGTTTCAGGACAATTTTCATTCTGGGTTTTTCTCTGTTTTTGGGCTTATCTATACCTCAGTACTTCAATGAATTCACGGTTGCTTCTGGGCATGGTCCAGTTCACACCGGAGGGCGATGGGTAGGTCTTTTATAACTCTTTACTGGAAGGATCTATAGTATTTTCTTATCACAATCGTTGTAGCAACATTAAGTTCAGCCTTGAAATTGGTGATATGATTTAAGTCATATTCTTAATGGATTTTTTTGCAGTTCAATGACATTCTCAACGTAATTTTCTCATCGCCAGCAGTGGTTGCTGGCATGGTAGCATTGTTTCTGGATAGCACTCTGTACATAAAGGATAGTGAAACAAGGAAAGATAGGGGTTGGCATTGGTGGGAAAAGTCACGTTCATACAAAACAGACCCTAGAAGTGAAGAATTTTATGCTCTTCCTTTCAAACTGAACAAGTTTTTCCCATCTATTTGAAGAACCGGTTATATCACGTTTGAGGTTGGGGGTAACCTCTGTGTTATCATTAGCCTCAGTGCATGTAAGGAATAATTTTGTATTCGTTGGATTCAAATTGTCTTACTGCAGATTGAGATCAAACTTCATAGTAGACAAGTATAAAATGTGCATAGTTTACTGCTATCACTTGGATAGGGTGCAGTATTTACAAACTGCCTTAAATAAGTCTGTGCCCTGATCAACCATTGTTCAGTTCAGATCTTTTTTTGAGAACATGTGCTTAACAAGCAGCAGAAGAGAATCGTGAAAAGGCAGGATGCTTTGTAGAGTAGTTTGGATGTCATCTTGACTCTAATTCTCAAGATGCATGTTGTGCATGACTAGCTTAATTTATTAAGTGTACTTATAAAGATGCAACGCTACATCTTTCATTGTCCATGCTTAGAATTGAACCAATGAACATACATTTGGAACTTGTTGGAAGGAGGGTTGGAATTGTATCTGAAATTTCTTCTTCTTTGTCCTAGGTAGGAAATGGCGATAGAAAAATCTGTTGTATTTATCCCTTCATAAAAAACGCAAATTATATATTTTTGCAATATTTACCTTTTTTAAGCAGGAAAGTTTTTCTGGCAAAGGGTATTAAATATTTTTGTTTTACTTCGGCACGTTTATTTGTCAATGACCTTTACTCCTAAGCTCTGGTATCAGTATATTTACTGATAAATTGGAACTTTAGTGTTAGGCTTTTCTCTAAAACCAATGCATGGAAATTACTTTAGTTTGGCTTCTCTGATGAAGTCATGGTATCCTCCAAAGATCTGATTATTGGGCAAAGACAATATATTTCTGCTTTGGACGTGGTTCTGTAGACTGGAGAAATTGCTTCCCCCTTTTATGATTAAACAAAGTTATTTTTGAATATTTTACTGTTAGGTTTCTATCAGAGTTTAATTGGCTCTTTGTATTTTTTCGTGGTTTTGTTACAACCTCTGAACAGCTCTTCTAAGGGTGCAAAGTTTGTCCTTTTTTAGGCTTATTTGATAAGTTGATACACAATAACGGGGATGTATTAGCCATATATCAAGCAGCCAGCTTGGAAGCATTACTAGCCGGAGTGTCATCACTCCCATGGAAAACATATAGAATCCTGCTGTGTGCTATACTAACTAGAGGAAAGGAATCTGAACATGTCATTTCAATATATTCTATGTTTGCCGATGTATCTACATTAGAAGACAATCTCTTGTACACTGCACGCAGGCCTACTGTTGGGCTGTGCTCACAAGTGATTGTGGTGGAAAACAGAGCTTCTTGCCGTGCATCTAGACATTTTTCAATTGTATGTTCGAGTAGGAATTTGATCTCTAACCCTCCATGTTCCCATCTTACAAGCTTATATCATGAAAGAAAGGTGGTGTCCTCTTGATTTATCTCTCTAGGAAAATGCTTGTGGGCACTTCTCTAATTAATGGATTTGAGAAATGCCGTGGGCACTTCTCTAATTAATGGATTTGAGAAATGCCGTGGGCACTTGTCTAATTAAGGGATTAGCAAAATGCTGTGGGCACTTGTCTACTAAAGGGATTTGCAAAGTTCTATCGCCATTTTGATAAGGCCGTGGGGGAAATCACCTCTTATTGGATAAAAATTATATGATATGAGGAGTTTAGAGTCGAAGTAAATTCCAAGGCACAAATTAGGCATACATCTGACTTGAGATAGTAAAGCATTTTAAAAGCTTGATTAAGAGTGCAATTAGCTAGCAATTGCAATTTTCATGTTGAAATGGATTTGACCATTCACCCTGCAGCAGGGCAGTGTACACAGGATCAGAGCCTATCCATTTGTTCAACACAGGGAGATGTAATCTATTCTATGACACTATCCCCCAACTAATGCTTCTAAGGTAGATGTAATCTATATTTCAAAATTCACCAAACAATGAAATTCAGTAGAGATGAGGACGATATACAATCTACACAGTCGATACCAGAAGAGACACTGACACTACTTCACATTGAAAACATTAAAAAACAAAATGAAATTCAAAACTGAAAAAAAAACTAAATTGTAGATTTTATGCATGGGAGGGGCATTAATGGGGGTGCTGGAGTCCCAGGGGCAGTTTTTGCAGAACAGTGCTCAGCTATAGTTTGGATAGGCTGGGCCCTTCAAACATGGCTAGTGGGATGTTCTCCAAATTATGCTTTGTCTAAAAAAATAGTAAAAGCCCATCTAGTTAAACCTCTCCATGCTCATAGCCTGCAGGTCTTTAGTTGTACAGGGTTGTTCTAGTAGCCTTGGGACCCTTCACATTCACCATCTTTACCTATTCATGATCAATTGGGACCCTTGAATTCTGCAGAAAAGAAGTTTGGGTTTGAAGCTTTAAGCCTTGGTGATCTTTAGATCTTACAGACCAATTGAAATCATTGGTTAGTCATTGAAATTGTGGGTAAATTACGGGTTTGAAGCTTAAGCCTTGGGAATCTTAGATCTTGCAAACCGTTTAATACCATTGGCCAGTCATTGAAGATTGAGCCCCACTGTGGGTTTAACTTATCTGGGGTTAAGCAAAAGTGACAACGGACAATTGCATGCAATCTAAAAGATAAAGGTAAAAGGTAAAGGCGATTTTTTAGGTCCCGCTCTAGCCAGATCACCCTTGTTTTAAAGAAAGGAGTTTTTTAAGGTCCCAGCATAGCCAGCACTCCTCAGTGATTTAGAGTCCTACAAACAATTCCAAGATGGAGAGAGTAAATGTATGGGATTTGAGATTGTAAGATATTTTTAAAAGTTTATTATAAAGGGATATTTTTAGATTTTTTCAAGTCACAGGTGAGGAAAGGAAACCAACCACTTTACTTTTATAGTTTTGGACTCACTGACTGATGAAAAACAGGGTTTGCCAATGCATGGCTGATAGGGTTTTTGGTTCACTTATGGTGGTTTTTTTAGTGCAACTATTGGTGATGTTATCTGCAGTGTTATTTTTGTTGGTGGGTATTCTTTAGTCGCTCTGGAGGGCCCCTGTGGGTGCTTCATCATGATTAATTTGATCTGCTTTTTAGTATATATAACAGGACAAGTATGGTATGTATAACTTACAGGTGTGATGCATCTAGCACTAGATGATATCAAATGACAGTGAAAGGGGATTGATGGGGCCCTCAGCATTGTGGATACCATGAATGAATCTGTCGAATATGGTAAAGGCATTAGTGGGGAGGTTAGGTTGTACATATCTATTAGCTGAGTGTTTGTTTGCCCCTCCATACTTTAAATCTCTGAATATTGCCTTTTCGGCCATGTGAACTCCTTTTGTTTGACTCTACCTCTCCCACCATGTACTTGCAATTTAATAATTGTAGGACCACCATCACTTTTTATTTGTTTCCTTGTGAATCTTCCATGATGTGAGTTATGCCTAGCTGGTTTACTTTTAATAATCAGAGGGCCAGGAGAAAAAGGGGACTGAGTTTCTTATATATATAATTAATCTCTTTCACATGAATTTATTCAGTAATTAAAATAGTGAATGAACACAAGAGGTGAGCTGGTCCCTGGCAATTGTCTATCATATATTGATGTATTTTATAATTTTATTAATCTATGTTGGTTTTGTAGAACTAACTATACATAGAAGATGCTGTGGAAAATAATTTAGAAAAAAATATTCTCTTAGTTTGAATGAAATAAAAGATGGAGTTCATTTAATATTCTTTGAGTTTGAATGAAATAAAATATGAAGTTCATTTTCTTTAAACATAGTAGTCTGAGATTGATAACTGTAATTGTAATTTTTCACGAGTCTTCAAATTAGGATAATTAAACAAAGTTTGGGTGTTTTTATTTTGAATCTAAGTGTCTGTGGAATCAATTGGTATATAAATATTATCAATTGGTATATAAATATTATAAGTAAAGATATTAAAATAATTATTTATCTCTTAATTTTAAATTCTTTTTTATTTTAAGATTATTTATTTATTATCTTAGCATGTTTCTGATTTTCAAGGGTCTAATTTTTTTGATTGAAAAGTATTTCCTATTATATATACCTCTTCTTATCCCTAAACCACTATTGTCAATTAATTCAAAGAATAGAAAAAAATAATTTAACTTGAAAAAATGAAAATAATATTTCTTTTTAATAAAAAATATTTAAACAGATCTAAAACTAAACATCATATAAAAGCCCACTAATGAGTAACAACAATCACAACCATTACTAACATGTTGATTTGTTATATTAAGGATTTACTTCCGTTTGTGATTTTGATTGGGTTTTTTTTTCATTTGCTAGCCCCTGTTTAAAAGAGAAATGATTAAATATAATAATCACAACTACTATTAACATGTTGATTTGTTGTATCGAGGACCTACTTCCACATGTGATTTTGATTGGTTTTTTAATTTCATTTGCTAACTCTTGTTTGAAAAGAAAAACGACTAAATATAACACATGAAACCTTCTTTACTATGATATGTAGATCCCCATTATAAAAACTCTCTTGTATAAAATTAGATGATCAAAAAAAATCTTTTAAATGACACTCAAGTAAATGTTAAATTTAAAATTACAATTATTATGTTCACATAATTAATTGTTTATGAAAAGAAATTACAACTTTTACCACCACCCATCATAATTGTAAAATACCTATATATATTTATCACTCTTTTAAACTTAAAAAATAAAACATTTCCTTATGACATGTTCCCTAAAATTATATATATATCCAACAAACTAAACCCATATTTGAAACTCATCATGCATATTATGAGTCTCTTTGTGAGTATATTTTTATAAATAGTATTAAATTAATCTAACAAATATTATACTAATAGTATTAAGTAACTCTAACAAATATTAGACTTACATTATAGAAAATAGTATACTTTTAACAAATATTAAACTTAGTGTAAAAAATAGTAAATTTCAACAAATATTAGACTTACAATGGCAAGCAAATAGTAAACTCATAATAATTAATTAAGGTAGTATTGTATTTGGGGTCTTTTTGTTTGAACTATATTTTAGCTTTACTTTATGTATTAGAGTATGTATTGAATAAAGGGTTGGTAATTATTATTTTTATTTATTGAAGAGTGTATTTATATTAATATAAATAAATAATGATATAATATTAATTATACAAAAAAAATAAATAGAAAAAGTCACATTTTATAAATATAGTGAAATCAAGATAAAAAACTCGTAGGAAAGATAAAATTTAATAGATGATTATTAATAATTGTACAAATAAAAAGTCATATCAAATTGTCATGAGTATGTAACAACTAAAAAGATGCACATAAAAGCACATACAATTAAAGGGAACAATTACGCTATAATAGAGAACATGGGGGTTGGAGGAGGTGGACTTGCGGCTTGTCACCTCATCCCCCTTGAGTAGGGGGGTTTCATCCACAAGTAAGAGATTAAGAGATCCCACCCATCATTTTGATAAAGATTATTATTTTTTTCATTGTATCGATCAGACAAGATAGCAAGAGCTAGCTGTAGATACTTGCCTTGTAGGGGAGGGTCCCAGTTCCTTCCATCACCTCCACCTCTAGTAGAGCTATGAGGCCAATTACGTTGTGGAGATGACTAATGAGGGGGTGACCGGTGAGGGGAGAGGCTCTTGTGCCAGTTCTTAGAACATTGCTAGGGCATACCACGCCCTCGTCCACGAGGGGACAACTATAGACATGGAAGTGTTGGAGGTTCACAACTAACCACACACTAAGCATTCCCCCAGTGATCAATCAAATACTAGAAGTGGTTAAGCTCTAGGGGAACTTTATCAGTTTGATTTGAAAAACAAAAATTTTAGTTTTAATTTCAGGGCATTCAAAGTAGATTTGCTTCTTTCATTTACTGGTGACATTTACCTTCTTGTATCGCTGAGAGGTTTGGGGACCATACATTCGAGAACATGACCAAAAATGAATAGAGAGTGTGCTTATCATGATGTTATCCAAACATATCCATGCCAAGAAATCAATCCCTCGCACCATCTTTTGTGTAATATTTGGTACAACCCCATTGATTGTTTTAGTGATCTTTCATGTGATGATAATGATTCACAGACTCACACAGATGGGAACTCTCAGATGGTTGCCTTAGGGATCAATAGCTTGCTTTTAGATCCTTTATGGAGCAAGCCAGTTGTGGGATTGATTCTTGTTGGTATGCAAGAACCTCCTCGTTCCTTCGCCTCATTGGTATTGATATTGAATGCCATCACCACATAGCTCCCTAGTGGACACACCCTAATCTCTCCAAGAGAGAAATAAATAAATGAGTTTGTACTAATATTTATAGTGTTCCTCCACTTCACATGGTTTGCGAATAAAGTGTTGCTCTCCTCAAAACTTCGACACTACTTATATATATTTTCACTTAAGTGATGGATTCATCCAACCCCCAATTACCTTATAATGTGAGGGTTCCATTCCAAACCCCATAGTACATTATCCTTCAGTTACTTTGTACTGTAAGGGTTCTCCTCGCTCAACTTAAGGTTTACTCCTAGTGATGTCACATTGAGATATACCACCATATCTTTTACGAGGATTGCATTTTTTAGATTTACTCTTTGGAGTCTAAGATCAGACCATATTGTTTTCAAATGCTCTTCTTATTATAAGGTCAAAGTATAATTATTGTGTTTCTTCAAAGAGTCACTTGACTCTATTTGAACATTCATAACTTATGAAACCCAAAAATACTTAACCCTCTTCCTCTAAAAACCTTCACAAACAACTTTCAACCATAAAACCCTCAAAAAACTTATTACAAATTACAATATTTTTTCTCCCAACGATAATATTTATAGTTATAAAATAAATAAAATACAATTATAAATGATAAACCAATACCAATACCAACCCTTCCATTACTTCTTGTTAAACTATGTTTAAGTCTCACTAAAATTATAAATATAATTTTCATTATATTTTGTACACATATATCGATGTGATCTTTAACATGATCTATAACCTTCACACGAATTGAATAAATAGCCCTTAATTTTTCCAACCCTGTCAATTTCATTAATATTTTATAATCATATTATTACTATTGTATATATAATATTGTAAAAAAGATCATCACATATATGTATGATATGGAGCATATATTAAATTATATATTGATTTAGTTAGATATTTTAATTTAGGTTTACAAATCATGAATATAATATAAATTTTGTTTGTTTTGTTTTTAAGTTTGTCCTAGTTTATTTGTAGTTTATTTGTTGTTATTGTTCTTAAATTTGATTTAGTTTTTCATTGTGACGTATTTTTTATCGTCATTTTTAAAATGATTAATATTTATATTAATAATTTAAATTTTATTTCATTCCATAAATCAATTTAATATTATAAATTTTATATTTTTATAATTTATAAAATAAAAAAGTTAATTTTAAATAGATTGTATATAAACTTTTTTTTATGGACTTTTAAATCACACCATATGAAATGAAAGTTTGACCGTCCTCAAATTTCACTTTTGATAGGAAATAGGCCGTCAAATCCCATCCTTTTAATAAAGATTTCAGGGTGTTACATATTCTCCGTACCTTCTTTGCTAAATTTGGAGGAAGATTCTCGTGATTCAATAATTATCTTAAAAGCAATATTTGAAATTGAGGGTAGTACCAGGGGGATAAAGATTTTGGCATTTATTTTCATCAAAAATGTCATGACACCCCCATACGTGACTTTTTTATATTCTTAGAATTTATGCTATTTAAGAACAATAGTTATGAAGTGGTAAATGCAAGTGAAATTTGCAATTTGTTTAGAGTAGACTATGTGAATTATACGACACTTCATTAAAAAAAATTTAAATTTAAATTCAAAGGTAAGGAGACTTAATCTAATATAAATTATATCAAAAGTATTTGTTGATCTGAAATATTTTCTTGAAAATAGGTGATATTGATATAAGAATCGAGTTAGGGTTTGTAGTTTTGTATTGATGAGCTTTTAGGTATTTTTGTCATATTGTCGATCATTATGGATTTAGGTAGAATTTTGCTTTTGTTTGTATTTATTATTGATTTTGATTGGTGATTTGCCCTTTGGGCAGTAGGGAGTTCCCTACTTTAAGCCACTGTCACCTCTCTCTTTGCATCTGTGGATGCAAAGAAAGTTGGAGTGAGTGAACACAACCATGGCTCCAAAGCAGGGAAGGAAATTCATCTCGAAAGTCTTCCATGAGGTAATATTGATGATGATTATGACTCTCCGTTCCCTGATGTTGTTCTGGATATCCCTGAATTTGACAAACCCTGTCATTTCTTTAATTTTTTTACTTTGATTGCTTACTTTGTTAGTCGAGTCCCCCTTGAGAACTTTTTGAAGCAATGGGTCCACAACCATTGTCATGTCCCTTTTGCAATTAAATTGATGTTGTAGAAAGATGGGTCGATTCCAATATTTCTCCAACACTATTCACAAACACTATTCCTGAGTTACTATTCATAGATCACTATTCATGATGACATGACATGTGATGCAGGGGATGATGCAAGGTGAGGTGGTTTGGGGATGAAGTGGCATGGCCCACAGGGGTCCTCACATGAGGTCAAGGTGCATGTGCTTGGAGTGGGGCATACCACTCCATTAAGGAGACAAGAATAATTACTTTATTGACTACAAAGGCTTGCTTTTGGAGGAAAAGGCTTAAGGGAAAAATATGACGTATTTTATTGTGGGCTTCATAATGTGGTTAGGTGAATCACATGTGCTTTCTCACACATGTGTGAGAGTGGGATGAATTTGTGAGTGGCTCCATGGTCTTCTTGTCTACCACTTGGTCAAAATGTGATTAAAGCTTTTCTTGGATCTTATGTGCACATGGGGAGTAAAGTCAAATGTACTATTGTTGATTAGTGCTCACATGTGTGAAGGTGGGATGCCATTTCTAAGTCACATGGAGATAATTGATATTTGTCTCCCTTAATGCTCTTCCTTTTGACTCCTTTCCACACATGAGGACAAAGACCATAATGATGGATCACATGCAAGGAGGGTGACACAATTTTTTTGTTTCTACTCCCAAGTTTTCTCCTTCTCTTTCTCTTATTTCATTCTCTATATATGGAGAGCCTTCCCCTTTGTAAATTCATCTTTGAAAATCATAAAACCCCCCTTTTATTGTAAGCTTGAAGTTGTGTTCAACTTCATCTCTTCATTAGATGAGATCCCAATGGAGATTAAGATTAATGGACGAAAACCCATTGCTTCTTAGATCAAAGGACGAAACCCCTTTGGTTTAGTAGGACGATCTTATTTAGAGATTGTGAAGGTGCTTCATTTGCAGATTCAAAGTTGCAGTGTGCAAGTATGTATGATGTGCAAGATCTTCAATGGATTTGTGTGAAGTATGTAAGTGTGCTATGATATTTGTATCTTTCACTGTATGTGTTATTTGGATATTGACTCCATCAATATCATATGTAATTCAGCTATTGGTAGTAGAAAATCAAAGATTTACATTATCATTGATTCTACCTTCAATATTATTTTTGTTTGTGAATTGGTTCCTTAATATTGAAATATATTTCTATTTGAAATTATAGGAGTTTTCATATTTGTATTAATAATCCAATAAGGGTTATGTAGAGTAAAATTTTACTCTACGTTTCATTCTATTTTTCAGTCGCACGCTGTGAAAATTTGTCCTCGCATTCGTTGGTCCGAGATGGCGAAGTCGTGATACAGAGCACGGGCTCTATTTTCTTTTTGATTCATTTTTGCCTAAGTGTTGAAATCAAGCGAAAGTCGACAAGTGTCGTCGACCGAGGTATCCTTTCTCAAGCAAAAACACCAAGTGTCATCGTCCAAGGCACCTTTCATACTTTCTATGAGTTAGTCGGAATGTGCCACATGTCTCATAGCAACTCAACAGAACGTGCCAAGTGTCAGCGTCTGCAGTTACATATCGGCACCTGGATTTTATCTCTTTGCAGCAGAAGGTTTCAAAAGGCTAAGTATCGAGATTAGGTGGAAAGTGCCAAGTGGCAATAACGAAAGGTCTCAGTGTTGCTTTTCTAAAAGCAACGGAAGCTACCACGTATCCCAGTTGAAGAGAGCGAAAGTCACCACATGTTGGCATCCAAAATATGTTCAGTTTAAAGCCTTGGTTCAATACCTCGGTTCATGTGTAAATGGCAAGCAGTGTTGAACCATTGAACCATTTTTGGTTCAATTGGCCAGCTCAATGGCCTAGTACAATCGGGTAGTTCAAAGGAGTGCCCCAAAAAACCAAAGGGTCAAGTGCCCTTTCAAAAGGCAGTAAGGTGCAACCAAACCATTCAAGCGGATGCTGCCAAGTGTCATCTACTGAGCCCTTTCTACTCCATTTATAGAAGCAGTGGAAGACACCACATATCTTCCCAAAAGCAGCGGAAGCCTCCACGTGTCACCATCTGAAAGATCTTCGTGTTTCATTGCTGAATAAAGACTGTGGGGGGTCCTGAGTTTTATTTCTAAAAGTCTGAGGAAGCTGCCAAGTGTCACAATTCGTAGGAGCCTAACATGTATCCCAAACGTTTCCATAGTATAGCTAAAGAGCAGCGGAGATTGCCATGTGTCCTAAGTTGAAGCAAGCAGAGATTGCCACCTGTCCCTATGCCCCTTTTCAAAGTTGCTCGGGTAAGAGATGTAGTGAGTCTTATTTCTGTTAAGATATTAAAGTTTTGAGAAAGCGGATTGCGACAAGTGTCAAAGGTGGAACACTCCTGAGCAAAGATACAAAAGAGTATAAGTTATGCGGAAAGTGCCTCGTGTCTTCGATAGTTGCTGCGGAACATGCCAAGTGTTGTCCTCCAGTGTCTCCTAAATAGTAGAAAGATTTTTAAGGAATTGGCTAAGTGTTAGCATTTAAGAGAAGGGAGCGTCTTGCAATCTGATATAGCCAATGAACTACTAGAAGATGAAGCATTTCAAAATCTATAAGATATCTTCTGTTAGACACGTTCAGTTAGGGATAAATTTCATTTGGGCCGTTAGATTGGGAACAAGCAGACAATACAGAGTGAATCCGAGGCTATAAATAAGGGTGCAGAGATCACCAAATCATCATCCATTATCAGAGAGAATTTTTGAGAGAGAATTATTGTAACAAGTTTAGACTTTCTAGAGCTGTGGCTAAGTAATATCATTTGCTTTTGTCTCATTTTCTTGAGTTGGAAGGTTTACATAACTGTACGTGTTTCTGCGCCTCTTATGTGATTGGAAAATTCAAATAAGAAGATTGAACCCTATGCCTTTGTTGATATTATCTGTGTCATTTGTAAAAGTAGTCTAGGCTGTAGATTTTCTAGAGCTGTGATTAGGAATGTCATTTGCTTTTGTCTCATTTTCTTGAGTTGGAAGGTTTACATAACTGTACGTGTTTCTGCACCTCTTATGTGATTGGAAGATTCAAATAAGAAGATTGAACCCTATGCCTTTGTTGACATTTTATGTATCACAAAAAAAGTAGTCTATGCTGTGGGCCTCTATTTCTATTGTTTCAATCTTTTACATTGATCATGCACTTGTTTGCTCTTAAATGTAAATGAATCTTACATACAGTCTCACTGTGCTCAGGATTAATGTCGAATTACATTCAGGCGCATCGCCATAGATTATATTTTTTTCTTGCATTGTATTTTTGATTTAAATTCCTATCCCTTTTCCCAGTACATACTTGATTTAAAGAAGAACCAGCTTCTCTAAAATCTGGAGGTTGTTTCAAGACGCAAGTCCCATATCTTGAAACTTCCCATTGTTGTTGATTAGAATCAAGCACAATTTTAAATCATTAACAATTTTTGGCACACCCAGTGGGACCAATCTTGAAGTCTCTTTCAAGATCATATGAACCAGAGAGCTACGAGAAGTCATAGCTGTGGACTTGTAACCAGATCACAATCTGCTATAAATTTAGGTATTCTTTTGCCACCTTTGGAAAAAAGTCCAAGAAGAAGAGCTAACCAGTTTGTACCAATACCTAGAGCAAATATGGGAGCCCCTATACCCCCAAGAAATTATGCAAGCTGAAATACTGGTAGTCCTTTAATTCTCCCAATACCACTAGACACTTGGGACCCTATCCCAATGAATGCCTTAAAAGCTCTGCCTAAATTCAGTGGGCAAGACTCTAAAACCCCTGAAGAGCATCTGCATGGTGTATCAGATGTCTGTGCTATACATGTTGTCACATAGCAAAATGTGGCCATAAGATACTAGCAGCTTCTTTTAAAGGGAAAGCTTTAGAATGGTATAGGTCCCTGACTCCAAACACCATTTCTACATGGGATCAGCTCAGAGATCTTTTCTTTGAAAGATTCATGGAGAAGGGTGATAAATCTTCTTTGTTACAGTAGTTAATCACCATTCAAAGTGGACCACAAGAAGCCATGACTGACTTCAATTCCAGATTTCAAAAGACTTGGGATAGAATCCCTGTTACAGCTAGACCATCACTAGGTATGGCCATAGTGTTTTATCTTAAGGCTTTGAATTCTAATATATCTATTATGATTCAGTCACTTGGAGGACACACTTTGCCAGAGGCTTATGAATATGCGGTCAGAACTGAGAACAATTTAATAGATGCTGGAAAGTTACCTCCAAGGCCTCCCATGCCCATGTTCTCAAAAATTTCCTTGCCATTACCTCAAGAGGTCCCTAAATCTTTAAGCCCACCTATGTCTATGTATACTTACCCTCAACCATCTGCTAAAGAATTTGTCCCCACTCAGTCATCTGAGCTGGATGATATCAAGAATATCCTAAGGACATTTTCTAATGAGCCGATCAATATAAAAAGATAGCAGAATACTTTCTCTAAGCCTCCATATCAAGGCTATCAAGGAAACAAATTTTCATCTCAGTCAAACCAATATCAGGGTCCTCCAAGACAAACTAACCATCAGCCAACAAACCAATTGGTTGTAGTCCCCACACCCTCACAGACTATTCCTCCTAATTCAAATAGGGAGATTATTCTAGGGCAAAATAACTATGTGGATAATACCAATGCCTGGTGTTTCCCTTGAAATAATGCTCATACACCTAAAGATTGTCCTATGGGTAATCTACAACAAAAGGTGGCAGAGCAAAGAAGAATGTATGGTCAGTTTGCAAGTTTCAATGATAATCAAGCTTACCAGTCTCTTGGTATGCAGAATTCAGTCCTAGTGGCTCAGATGCAAGGGATGTCCTTGCAACAAGAGGAAGAAATAGCCCCAGAACATGCTTTGTTCTCATGGGTTGAAGATGAAGAATCAATTTTCTTGAATGAAGCATCTACCTCCAAAAAAACCAGCGGTGCAATCTGATTATTACACCAGATCAAAGAGAAGGATGGTGGAATAGCCTGAGATTGTAAACTGTCAGGAACCTAGAACAATAAACATGCTCCGATGCCTACTTAGTTAGGATCTTGCTCCCCAATTAGAGCACATATGATTACTTCTTGTATTAGCAACTAAACACGGAATTTAACCAGAATCAACAAGTAACTAGAAATATGAAACAACACAGAAATTGAGAGACAATACACAATTGTATTAATAATCACTCAGAAGAATATACAATAAAGAAGATGCCACTTCTTCTTCCACCTCAAAGGTTCGCCACACTTCAAGACCTTCTTCCCTCTCTCTCTTGGTCACGACAATCGACTCCAATACAAAATTGATGTTCACCTCTCTAACCAGTCAGTAACACGCTGTCAGTACGTCAAGTACACAACCGTACTCCAAGTAGATCTCCTGCTCTCTGCTGCTACCTGCAAATCACTAGACCTTACTCACCATTGTAGATCTCTTATAGAAAGTCATGCACACATGCTGACCAAGATCATACACATACAAAGAACCCTGCTGATTCTCCAAACCAGTACCCACCTTGGTACTGTGGCACTAGGAAAAATGCACCATTGCTCTCTTCTCTCTGAAGGAGCTTATTGCTCTCTTACTCACTAGCTACAATTTTACAATACATCCCATGAGTCCATATATAGATCTCATGCTTACAATAATTAGACTAACCTAATTACAATAATTAGACACACAACTCAAGACTAAGACTAGCCTTTGACATGCAAAGAAACAGTCCAAAAATAGACTCTCTGGGATCAACATGCAAATTGCATGTTCTCGCACAGGTTGCCGACGTCGGCTCCTCCATGACCGATGTCGGCCGAATGGTAACCGACATCGGTTGATTCTTCGCTGCTATATGACCGACGTCAGTTGATCAGATCGACGCTGATTGCCCTGTAACTGACTCTGCAACTCTACATCCTCCATAACTTCTCCTGTTTGCATCCTGGTGAAGCTTTTAGCTCCATAACCTAACAATCTCCCACTTGGAGATAAACAGCTGCACCTGTACCTGTACCTATACACTGTCTGAATTATTCCCTGGCTTGTATTCCTCTTCAAGATCAATCCTGAAGATCAACCACCACACAACCTGTGATGCTATACCTATCATTCAATTAAATTTCCATATCCAAACCTACATATCCATGTAGTGAAGACCTCGACCCTGCATAACAAGAATCCCTGCTGCTGATCCTTCTCAGATACCTGAGAATCCACTGAATTGCCCTCCAGTACTCCTTCCCTGAATTGGCTCCATACTTTTTGACAACCCCCATTGCTTGGAAAAATACAGGTCTACTCTAGACCTCATGTGATTTCGAACCGTGTTTCAAGCTAAGCTTGAACTGTCCAGCCCTTGGTGTGCTTTCTGATTCTGCATCCTGCATCATGAACCCCGCCAACACCATCTTCACATCAGCTCCCACTGGAGATAAAATCTCCATGTCTCTTATGCCAAAGAATTTCACTGCTCCAAATTCTTCATGACACACCTCTGAACTAACCTTACCTTTAGCTCAACAAAACCCTGTATCTCTGAACCTGTAACTAGTATACCATTCACATACAATAACTGGATAATGTCGTGACTCATCATCCACTTGGTAAGACAAAACCACAATAGTTACACTGACATTAACTGAAGCCATGCTTAGTCATCCACCTGTCAAAACCTGTACCACTATCCTACAGCTTCTTCAAGACCATATGCCTTGGCCTTCCATCTCACGTATCCATCCACTCTCTTCTTTAACTTGGGAATCCATTCCATCTCTCAGTGCTTACTTCCAGCTGACAACTCTACTAAAAAATACCTGTTTGGTTCTCCAAAGACTCACACTCCTCATCCATGCCAAGCTCCCACTGTATCTGGATTCTACCTGCATTGCCTCTTCGCATCTTCCTGGTTCTTGACCATCAATAAGCAATATAAAGAAGGTGAACAACGAATATGAGGTTCACTTACCCTTTCTGACTTTGACATGAGCGTTTGAGACTTGTTGATAGCTTGATGTCCGCCCACCATCCGTACCAGTGACCGATCTCGGCCATCTCCCAGTCTGCTCCCGACCGATGTCGGTTCCCTGCACTGAACTTGACTGCCGACGTTGTTTCTCTGGCCGACACTGGTGTCATTTCTACTGACGTCGGTTTCTTCATGACCGATGTCAGTCTTCTTGTTGCCAATGTCAGTTACTGTCTGACTGATGCCGGTACCTATGTTCGTCTGTGAGTGATAACTTTTTACCCGCGAGCTCTCCATGGATCAAAACCCTGTTCAAATCAACATAGCTCTGCTCTATTTTAATTCAGTCTCCTCACCTGATCTCTGTCCGTCATCTCCTCCATGAACACCAAGGCTTTTCAGTTCTTTAGCTTGTCAAAGACATCTGACTTTTGCTTCAAAACCTGCATTCTCCTTCTACATATGTGACTAAGCCTACAAAGCCACATCTCTGCAACAGAAGGTGAATCAATAATATAAGTAGATAGATAAAGGATACCTACTTTCTTACCACCATCTAATTCAAGTGTATCCGCTGTGAGAGTTACAGTGCATCTCCCATCACCCAAATTTCTTGAAGAAATTAGACTCATCTCCAAGACTAGTACCTGCATGACTTCCTTCAACCACTGTGTGTCATCTATCTGCAATTTCAGCTTCACTTCCCTTTCGTCAATAATCTGACAAGGCTCTCCAACCCCTAAATAAATCTCTCCAAAGTCTTCAAAGACATACCTATGAAAAGATGCTCTATGTTGGGCTGCATGGAAAGAGGCAAAAGAATCTGTAAACAAAGATTCTACTTTATCCAGAACATCCT
This sequence comes from Torreya grandis, assembly GCA_037957365.1. NCBI lineage: Eukaryota > Viridiplantae > Streptophyta > Pinopsida > Cupressales > Taxaceae > Torreya > Torreya grandis. The sequence continues at coordinate 3,947,200 of JARHVA010000867.1, read as the reverse complement.
GTGCAACATCACCTACAACATATGCTTTTACACGCTGATCTTCTACTGACCAACAATCTCTTTTTACCTGCTCTTTCTTTCCATCAATCAGACCATTCGTGCTATTCAATTTCTCCATTCGTAGCTTACTTTTTTCTGCCATTGCTATACTCCCACTCAATCTGAAACCCCTGTGAGTGACCTGTAATCAAAGACACTACCAGATCTGAAACCATCTGTTAGTCAACCTAACCAAAAGCTCTGATACCACTTGTCAGGAACCTAGAACAATAAACATGCTCCGATGCCTATGTAGTCAGGATCTTGCTCCCCAATTAGAGCACATATGATTACTTCTTGTATTAGCAACTAAACACAGAATTTAACTAGAATCAACAAGTAACTAGAAATATGAAACAACACAGGAATTGAGAGACAATACACAATTGTATTAATAATCACTCAAAAGAATATACAATAAAAAAGATGCCACTTCTTCTTCCACCTCAAAGGTTCGCCACACCTCAAGACCTTCTTCCCTCTCTCTCTTGGTCACAACAATCAACTCCAATACAGAATTGATGCTTACCTCTCCAACCAGTCAGTAACACGCTGCCAGTACATCAAGTACACAACTGTACTCCAAGTAGATCTCCTGCTCTCTGCTGCTACCTGCAAATCACTAGACCTTACTCACCATTGTAGATCTCCTATAGAAATTCATGCACACATGCTGACCAAGATCATACACATACGAAGAACCCTGCTGATTCTCCAAACCAGTACCCACCTTGGTACTGTGGCACTAGGAGGAACGCACCATTGCTCTCTTCTCTCTGAAGGAGCTTATTGCTCTCTTACTCACTAGCTACAATTTTACAATACAACCCATGAGTCCATATATAGATCTCATGCTTATAATAATTAGACTAACCTAATTACAATAATTAGACACGCAACTCAAGACTAAGACTAGCCTTTGACATGCAAACAAATAGTCCAAAAATAGACTCTCCGAGATCAACATGCAAACTGCCTGTTCTCGCACAGGCTGCCGACGTCGGCTCCTCCATGACTGATGTCGGCCGAATGATAACCGACGCTGGTTGGTTCTTCACTGCTATCTGATCGATGTCGGTTGCCCTGCAACTGACTCTGCAACTCTGCATCCTCCATAACTTCTCCTGTTTGCATCCTGGTGAAGCTTTTAGCTCCACAACCTAACATAAATAGTCAAGTCATAGAGAATCCTCCATTTCAAGGACAAAGAAACACTGTTGTCAGACAAGAAGAGCCTCAATTGGTGCAAAATCAAGGGACTCCTGCCCAAATTCAAGAAAAAATAAGATATCCTTATTTTCAAAAAGCTCAGACTCTGGGATCAATAAATGTGGTGGATCAATTGAAGAAGACTCCAACACAAGTATCAATATGAGATATTTTGGCTATTCTTGAACATAAGACATTACTACAAGAAGCTCTACAAGGCCAAGCAGTGCCCAAAGGTATTGTTACCAAAGAAGGAACTGCTGGAAAAGAAAAGCTCAAAGATACAGTCCATCTGCAGACAACAGCCCTAATAAATAATACATCAGAGGTAAGCAAATCCAAATTGGATCCCTTCTATTTAACTTTAATAGTTGGTAAGAAATTGCTGCATAATGCGATGATTGATTCAGGGGCTAGTACCACAGTAATGCCCAAGCAGATAGCTGATGCTTTAGAGATTAAGTATGAACCACTCATTAAAGGGGTCATACAGTTAGATGGCAAAGCAGTACAAACCATAGAGAGAATCAAACAACTCCAATTACAATTATATGCTTGTCCTAATATAATTGTAAATCAAGATGTAGTAGTGATAGATATACCTCTTGTCTTTGGCTTATGTTTATCAAGAGACTTTACAGCCAAGATAGGAGGGTATATGTCTCTTGATTGGTCTCATCTCATCTTAAGAACCAAATATGGCTCAAAGATGAAGATATTGTCTGAGCCATTTTATAAAGATCATATCACAAATGAACGAACTGCAAAAGTAGAGGCAACCCATGCTATGATGAATAAAGAAGAAAGGGTTTCTGTCGAAGAGCTAGGGGAATGGACTGAATATAATCATGAAGAAGAAAATGATCATTTATTAGCTATGATGCAAAGTGACCCATATGGAAATTACGACTCTATTGGTCTGGGCACTTATGTTATACTTGATGAAGATCATAGAATTCCAAATGTTCTAGAGGAAGAAAAGTCAAAAGACACCTTTTATGAATTTTAGATTCCCAGTGAGAAATCACTAGCATATATCTTGACTTCTGATGAAGAAGAAATAATTTCTGATTTTCTTCTCACTTTGCAAGATAATGTAGAGGAGCAGGGACAATTCTTGGACCATGATTTAAATGATTTGTTTGGAATCATTGGGTCAGGTTATACCATTTTTCAAGATAGCTGTGAATCGGTTACAGATGAACAGAACAACATTGAGCCTCAATTACATGTGCAAAATTATTGCACTCTTTCAAAATTATCCTTTCAAGAGGTTAAAGTCATGAAAGAGAAGGATAATGCAATAGAGCCAGAGTTTGAAGCAAAAGAAGTTAAGTTAATAAATTATATAGGTCAAAAGACTTCTGTTGATGAGCAAACAGTTATTGATTTCTTGGTAAGACATACCAATATCAAGAGTTGATATTTGACGAGCTTCCAAAAACAAGAAGAGCTTATGAATGTCGAAAGCATGTTTGACTTAGACTCACTCAAAGGCAGGCAAATCCATGTGGCATACATAGAGGGCAATTCACCAAAGATATACCCAATTCAATCACTTGTATAGCAATATAAGCTGGCTTGTCATGAAGGATACTTTAGAAATTCTACCTTTGATCCAGGAGGGAAATAAAGATGCTTCATTAATGTAGTTAGGTAGTTTCCCCTTTCCATATTGTTTTGTTTCCTTGCTTTATTTTTCCATTTTTTGTTTTCCTGCTTTTCTTTTAAATAAGTGTTCTTTGAACATGTAGTCGACAGCTCAAAATTTTCAAAATTTTTAAAAAATTCTCCAATACATTGAATGCCTTCTAAATCTTTAGAAATATCCAAGGTACCTTGTGCTGCCACTTGCATAATGTGTCTATCTCACTGTTTCATAAAGATTGAGTAAGATTCACTAACGGTTATCCAAGTTTAATGCCATTTTGAGACTTGATAGGTCAATAAATACCTATTGGCAAGGGTTAAAGTTTATGACTTCTCAAACATTCTTACATCTATTTGAAAATATCCTACTACTTGCATTTTCTGTGCTTAGTAAACTTGCTTCAGCGAAAGTGTCTCTGTTTTGCAAAAGTTCATACAAGTTACCACTGAGAAGATACAAAGATGGAGGGGGCACAATCTTCACAACAAGGAGCTGGGATGTATGAATCCCTTGATAAGTTCCTTACAAGTAAATCGTATGCTTCAGCTCCCGCACAACCATTGAAGGCCTATCCAAGGACCAGGTTTCCTGAAGCTGGTCCAGCAAGTGATTCAACGAAAATAAAAGATTATGCAGATAGCACCATGGATCCAATTCTTCAAAGAGCCAGTAGCAAAAATCTTAGAGAAGGGGCACATCAAAGGTGTCTACAGAGGGCCAGATTAGGGCAATATAAAACATTTTCCATGAGGTAATGGACCTCACAATTGGCTCAATTTATTGTCCCAACTGTTCATTCATGCCCCGACCTGGTCGAATTATGTGCAGACTTGCTCCATGCACCTTTAGGTACCATTCAACGAGGCCCATTCATAGTGCAAATCACATCGCAAGCTATCAGAGATATGTTAGCTCTACATCATGATAGTAAAACAATGTTTCCCACTCTTGCTAAGATGCAAAAATGTGGGCAAACATCAACACTCAGACAAGGTTCTTGAGATTTGAGTTACAAATGGGTGATGATGATACTATGGTACCCACACTCCCTGCACCAAGAGCTCAATTCACACAATCTAGCCAAGACGCATTGTCTATGATGGCTCTCATCTTTGGCATGAAAGATGATATGGTAGCATATGCAGAACAAATGGCTATCCTTTTTAGGCTGAAGACTGTCGACAAAACCCAGGAGTATCGGCCTGACTTTTTTGGACAAATTGCTTTCTCGATAGTAGAACAATTGGCCAATTTCAGATCAAAAGGAGTGTTCAGGTATTCTTCCTATTTGTTCCACCTAATGCTTGTTCAAAACTTTAAACTCTTTGCCCAACGTATGTATCTTAATATGTATGACCCAGATTTTGATCTTCAAAGGACCATTCCTATGTCTGCATGGACACACATTTTGTCGAAGACTAGTGACCCATATGAGTTCTGGGAATTATTTTTCACTCCTACTTTTTTCCACCTCAGTTCTGAACCAATTATGAATAGATTATTCCTCGATGTTTCAAATCTTTTAGCTAGTTGCCCAATTCCTTGCGATTTCTATTTTGGATCCCACCATATCATTATAAGAGTCCATGGCTTTTGTGGGGAACCAATATTGCTACCTAAGATTTTGACTCTTAGGTTAGCATTCCTAGAGGTCACCAGACATGTATCCATAATTGACAATGAATTTGGCTTGGGAAAGAGGAAAAGGAAACTATATAATCTACCATGGATGAAATGGCATGGTTTTGGAAACCAGAGATGCTGAAGTTGTATTGCTCAGAAAGCTAGCATTTATGGGTTTCCTTCTAATAGAGGACAAATGGGTTTATGACCCAAACAATTTCATAGCCTCCTGGATACAAACTAATAGAGTCACAATCAGAATTGCACATGAGGGCTGCCCTTTTTGGGAAACCAAAAAAAATCCTAGGGAAGACACTCCTGGATTTTACGTTGAGTTAACAGACTTGCCACTTCCATAGAATAAGCCATGGGAGACATTCTATGTTAAACAGAGATATTATGATCCTAAAGTCAGAATGAATTTTGGCTTAAGGAGAGCATTAAAGAATAAAGATTGGGATACTGAGAAGATATAGGCCTATTAAAAGTATAGGTAAGAAATTTGTCAAACAACCCATGTCAGGGGATCTCTAGCTCTACCAATTAGAGCACAATTGATTACTTTCTTATATGCAATTAAACACAGAATTATACCAGAATGATAAAGTAACTAGAAACTTGAGACAACAAAGAATTTGAGAGACAATACACACTCTTTATATTAAATACTACTAGAAGAAAATACAATAAGGAAAATGCCACTTCTTCCTCCACCTCAAAGGCTTGCCACACCTCAAGACCTTCTTCCCTCTCTCTCTTGCTCAACACAACAACTCGAAAGCCTGAGTTGCTATCCCTCCTTGAATGCTTCAGCTGATCTCCTTGACCTTACACCTATAGATCTCCTTGACCTTGCTAGCTTCAATGCTTTTACTTGCCTTAGAATAATTACAATACATGCCTTATGGGTCTTTAAATAGGATCCCATGCTTACAAAAATAGAACTCTAGTTACAATAATTAGACATGCAGCTCGTGACTATAATTAGTCGCTTGACATGCAAACACTCGCTTCACTTAACTGACTATTCGTCAACAGCAGTTCCGAAAATACACAGGGAACCGACGCCGGTCCCTGCTTGTCTGGTGCTGTCGACGTCAGCCGACTGTCTGCCGTGGCTAGTCTCCTTCTCCACTATCTGTGACCGACGTCGGTTATACTGCCGACACCGGTTCCTCTGGTTCTTCAACATCCTCTCTTGTGTCTGCAAATAGTTGAAGCTTTTAGCTCCACACCTTAACAATCTCCCACTTGGAGATAAACAATTGCAACTTGTACATGTACCTGTACACCATCTATTTTATTCTTTAGGCTTTGTATTCCTCTTCAACGTCACTCTTGAAGACTAACCACCACGCAAACCTATGATGCAATACCTGTATCTTATGCCACAAGAATTTTACTACTCCCAAATTCTCCATGACATACTTCTAAACCAACTCTACCCTTAGCTTAGAAAACTCCCTGTATATGAAACCCTGCAACAAGTAACACAATACAGTAACAGGATAATGTAGCTAATATTATCCAACCTGGTAAAGATAAAATACAATGGTCAAACCTCCATTATTCTGCAGCCTAATCAAGACCATATACCATAGCCTTCTGTCTCATGTGTCCATCCACTCTCTTCTCTAAAATGGGAATCCATCCCTCTATCCAGTGCTTCCTTCCAGCTGACAATACTACCAACAAATATCTATTTGGTTCTCCAAGGACTCACACTCCTCATCCATGCCAAGCTCCCACTATTTCTGGATTCTACCTACATTGCTTCTTCCATCTTCGTAGTTCATGACTATCAGTAAGCAATATAAAGAAGGTGAACAATGAATATGAGGTTCACATACCTTTCCTGACCTCCACATGGGTGTTTGAGACTTATTAATTCACCCAACATCCGTTCCAGTGATCGATCTAGGCCATCTCCCAGTCTGCTCTTGACCGATGTCAGTTCCCTGCACTGACCTTGACTACTGACGTTGTTTCCCTGGCTGACGCCGGTGTCCATCCTGCCAATGTTGGTCCTTATGACCAACGTCAGACTTTTCCAGTCTAACCTACCGACCCTGCTGGTCTGCACATGACCGATGTCGGTATTTGGATGACTGACGTCGGTGCCAAGCTACCGACATCGGTGTCTGTGTGTTCCTATAAGTGATGAAATTTTCATTTGCAAGCTCTTCTTGGATCAAACGTCTATCCATGCTGCCCTGCTCAGATTTATTTAGCCCCTGTGACTGATCTCTGTCCTTCATCTCCTTCATAAACACCAAGGCTTCTTTGTTCCTATCAAAAGCATCAAATTTTCTCTTTCTGCAATGAACTCTATTTATGCTTTCCAAATTTGAACACATACCTTTTGAATCAAGAACTTCCATTCCCTTCCTATTCATGTGACCAAGCCTATTAGGCCACATCTTCGAATCTACACTAGAAGTAGAATCAGTAATACAAGTAGACAGATAAAGAGTATCTACTTTCTTACCTCTTGCTAGAACAAGTGCTCCCTTGGTAACCTTCCAAGAATCTGCTGTGAGGGTTATTGTGCATCCCTCATCTCCCAACTTTCCTACAAAAATCAGACTCTGCTTCAGAATTAGAACATGCATGACTTCTTTCAACACCCATGTGTTGTCAATCTGCAATCTCAACTGCACTTTCCCTTTGCCAACTATCTGACAAGGCGTACCATCCCCTAAATAGAGGACTCCAAAGTCTCCCTGTTCATACTCATAGAACAGATCTCTGTTTGGGGATGCATAAAAAGATGAACCAGAATCTAAAATCCATGATCCTACCTGACTATCCGAAGAAAGTATGAGAGCATCCTGCATCACAATATTTGCATCCTTTGCTTTTTCAGTACCTGCATGTTGATTCTATTTATCTCTCAACCAACACTCCTTTATATGTCCTTTCTTTCCAAAAAACTAGCAGGTAATACCTTTGGACTCAGATCTCCTTCCTGACCTTGATTTCCCTTACTCAACCTTCTCCCTTTGCCATCCCCTGCTTTCTGCACTTAGAGCATTCCCTGATGATTCACCTGTGCTTCTCCTACGTATTTCCTCATTCAAGATCACACTCACAACATCATCAACTTTTAAGATTTTAAAAATAGATGCAAAATTACTTACTGCCATAACCATACCGTCCCAACTTTCAGGCAAAGAACATAAAATCAAGAGAGCCTTTACCTCATCATCAAAAACAATATTGACTGAAGCTAGTTGGTTTACCAAACCATGGAAATCACTGAGATGAGTATGTACCGATCCACCTTCCTGCATTTGCAAAGTAAATAGCTGCTTCATAAGATATACCTTATTAGAAGCCGAGGGCTTTTCGTATAAATTTGCCAAGGACTTTATCAACTCTTCCATTGTCTTACACTGTGATAAGCTGGAAATCACAGACGATGCAAGGCTCAACCTTATAGAACCGAGAGCCTTCTGATCAAGAACGTTCCATTCTTCATCCTTCATATCTATGGGCTTGCATGCAACCCCACCCAACGGTAAATACAAATCCTTCTGATACAGATAGTCCTCAATCTGCATCCTCCAATGTTGATAATTCTTGCCGTTAAACTTCTCCATTCGTAGCCTACTTTCTTCTGCCATTGCTGAACTCCCACTCAATCAGAAAACCCTGTGACTGACCTGTAATCAAAAACAATACCCTGCTTCCTGCAAACCGTAGCTCTGATACCACTTGTCATGGGATCTCTAGCTCTACCAATTAGAGCACAATTGATTACTTTCTTATATGCAATTAAACACGGAATTATACCAGAATGATAAAGTAACTAGAAACTTGAGACAACAAAGAATTTGAGAGACAATACACACTCTTTGTATTAAATACTACTAGAAGAAAATACAATAAGGAAGATGCCACTTCTTCCTCCACCTCAAAGGCTTGCCACACCTCAAGACCTTCTTCCCTCTCTCTCTTGCTCAACACAACAAATCTAAAGCCTGAGTTGCTATCCCTCCTTGAATGCTTTAGCGGATCTCCTTGACCTTACACCTGTAGATCTCCTTGACCTTGCTAGATTCAATGCTTTTACTTGCCTTAGAATAATTACAATACATGCTTTATGGGTCTTTAAATAGGATCCCATGCTTACAAAAATAGAACTCTAGTTACAATAATTAGACATGCAGCTCGTGACTATAATTAGTCGCTTGACATGCAAACACTCGCTTCACTTAACTGACTGTTCGTCAACAACAGTTCTGAAAACACACAGGCAACCGATGCTGGTCCCTGCTTGTTTGGTGCTGCCGATGTCGGCCGACTATCTACCGTCGCTGGTCTCCTTCTCCACTGTCTGTGACTGACGTTGGTTATACTGTTGATGCCGGTTCCTCTGGTTCTTCAGCATCCTCTCTTGTGTCTGCAAATAGTTGAAGCTTTTAGCTCCACACCTTAACAACCCATTCTTTTGAGAATGTAGACACAGATGAAAGATGGGAAGAATTATAGGATGAGTGTCATCTCTCCCTTGTATCTAACCTAGAGATAGGTAGTTTTCTAACACCAGGTTTAGAGCAGGAAGCTAGGGCCGGGTCAAGTCAAGAATCACAAGCCTCAGAGCAAATTACAGTTGTAGCTGCAGTAACTGTATCAGTTTGGCTTGAATCTCTCAGTGCCATAGAAATGCAAAAAAGTGTGGTGCCTTCATCATCACAAGCTTCCCCATCAGCCTCGGTTATAGATATTCCTAGTTCTCCACAAGAAGTAGATGTGGAAGGAAAAAAGATGCAACAAGAAGAAGAGACACCCAAGAAATGAAAGAGGGTCCAGTTTCAGTTCAATTTAGAAGAGGAGACAAAAACCACACAACACCAATTATAGGGTACTGTAATTACTCCTCAAGAAAGTATTACTCCTCCCTCTCCTTCTTAGTCTATTTCTTCTCCTATTGGCATGATGACTTCATCTAGCCAGATGACATCCCCTGCCACTTCTGCCACTCCCATTTCTCATTTCACCCCATCAGTGCCACTTCAGGCCTTAACATTACCTCATTTCTCCCCTTCTATTCCTAAGAAACCTTCCCCTCAGATTTCCCATAGCCAACAATTGGCTATTCAATATGGTCTTCCACAAGGACATCCTTTTATGGGTGGGCACATTGCCTCTCCTCTCACCTTCCAGACCCAAGTAGATGCTGCTAGGAAGGCAAGGGAAACCTGAAGAGAGAAGAAGAAGATTAAGGAGAATAAAGCTTTGGCTATACCACATTTGTGGTCATAATTCGATCCCATTCAATAGCAATTGATGGTGACCCATTTGTCACCAAATGTCATAAATCCAACTGAACAAATGCAACCAGAGGACTACACGATGAATGCAGTGGCCATCGACATGTCCTTCTTTAGGCCACATGACAAAGTTGAGCTACTGACTGAATCCACTTTTGCAGTTACTGAAGACTACTTGAAGATATGAAGAAGGCTATAGAAGATGGAAGCTGAGATAGCCAAGGAAAAGGCAAACTGTAATAGTTTGACCTCATAAATCAATAGCAAAAATAATGAGGTAGAGAATCTGAATAAATAGTTGTAAAATACTATTTCTCTTCAGACTCATTGGGCAGTTTAGGCCCAAAATGATTCTTTAAAAGTAGTGCTCACACAGGTCAAAGATGCGGTGACAACCCTCAGGCACAAAAAGGCAGCGCTACAAGGACAATGTGAGGAATACCTGTTGCAAGTTACCCAATTACAACAAAAGCTGCTGGCTGAACAGAATAACACTGTGGTCATAATAGCCCAATTTCACTCAGAGCAACATAGAGTAGCACAATTGACACTAAAACTGGCCAATAAGCCAAAGAGTGTCAGAGTGTTAAGTCTGGTAAAGGAGCTATATGAATCCATGTGGAAGAGAATCTCTTTAAAGATTATTTAGCTCAGGCCATCTCTCACCTTCCTACTAAATGCACAAAAATTGTGCAAAAAAATAGAGAGTTCAATTGTAAATACTCTGGCTATAGTCTCTAAGAGAGTAATGGACTCAAAAATGTTATTGCAAAAGCTGTATGATGCAATGGATGCAACACTAGTAGTAGTAGGAATAAATGACAAAATGGTCACTGCCAAGTGAGTAAATGAAGTTCTTAGTTGCAATTTTGTAGCCAATAGTTGCAAGGAGCTTCTAGATGTCATGAAGGAAGGAATAAATGAAATGAAATAGCATGTTGAAGATCTAGTGCAACTAGGTTTCCCTTCTCCATTTCCTGATGACAACACCATGATAATGGTAGAAGAAATTAAACCTTTGCTGTTGGCCAAACAGAAAGATCAAACAGTTTTCCAAAATCTAAGGGATGATTCATTAGTCCTTGAAGTAGAAGCTGTCTTGGTTCCTGTTTCCCAGCTTGAATTCAAATTGAAGGCTATGGTTTAAATTTTGCAATATTTTTCACACAAGCATATTATTAACCTTGATTTAGCCTTCAATGAATTGTAGAGTAAGCAAGGGTTATCTGATGAAGAGTGGTTCGCCTACCAAACAACATTATTGAAGCTATAATTTTGATTTTTTGATCTAGCGTGAGTTGTGGTTTCTTTTTGAGCAGGCTCAAAAGTCCTTGGGGTTTCCAATAATTGTAGAGTAAAATTTTACTCTACATTTGATTCTATTTTTCAGTCGCACGCTGCAAAATTTTGTCCTCGCATTCGTTGGTCCGAGATGGCAAAGTCATGATACAGAGCACATGCTCTATTTTCCTTTTGATTCATTTTTGCCTAAGTGTTGAAATCAAATAGAAGTCGACAAGTGTCATCGACCGAGGTATGCTTTCTCAAGTGAGAATTCCAAGTGTCTTCGTCTGAGGCACCTTTCATACTTCTATTAGTTAGTCAGAATGTGCCACATGTCTCATAGCAGCTCAGCGAAACACGCCAAGTGTCAACGTCTATAGTTACATATCGGCACCCACATTTTATCTCTTTGCAGTGGAAGGTTTCAAAAGGATAAGTATCGAGATCAGGTAGAAAGTGCCAAGTGGCAATAACAGAAGGTCTCAGTGTTGCTTTTCTAAAAGCAACGGAAGTTGCCACATATCCCAATTGAAGAGAGTAGAAGTTACCATGTGTCTACATCTGAAATATGTTCAGTTCAATGCCTTGGTTCAATTTTTGATTCAAAGCCTTAGTTTAATATTTTTGGTTCAATACCTCAGTTCATATGTAAATGGTGCACAGTGTTGAACCATTGAACCATTTTTGGTTCAATTGGTCGGTTCAACAGCTTAGTACAATCGGGTAGTTCAAAGGAGCACCCCAAAATACCAAAGAGTCAAGTGCCCTTTTGAAAGGTAGTAAGGCACAACCAAACCATTCAAGCGGAGGCTGCCAAGTGTCATCTACCGAGCCTTTTCTACTCCATTCCCAGAAGCAACAGAAGACACCACATATCTTCCCAAAAGCAGTAGAAGCTGCCATGTGTCACCATCTAAAAGATCTTGTTCGTGTTTCATTATTGAATAAAGACTGTGGTGGGTCTTGGGTTTTATTTCTAAAAGTCTATGAAAGCTGCCAAGTGTTACCATCTGTAGGAGCCTAACATGTATCCCGAACGTTTCCATAGTATAGCTAAAGAGCAACAGAGATTGCCACGTGTCCTAAGTTGAAGCAAGCAGAGATTGCCACCTGTCCCTATGCCCCTTTTCAAAGTTGCTCAGGTAAGAGATGCAATGAGTCTTATTTTAGTTAAGATATTGAAGTTTTGAGAAAGTGGATTACGACAAGTGTCAAAGGCAAAACACTCTTGAGCAAAGATACAAAAGAGTATAAGTTATGCAAAAAGTGCCGCGTGTCTTCGATAGTTGCTGCAAAACATACCAAGTGTCGTCCTCTAGTGTCTCCTAAATAGCAAAAAGATTTTCAAGGAATTGGCTAAGTGTTACTTACAATTTTAGAGAAGGGAGCGTCTTGCAATCTGATATAGCCAATGAACTGCCAGAAGATGAAGCATTTAAGAATCTATAAGATATCTTCTGTTAGACACGTTCAGTTAGGGATAGATTTCATTTGGGCCATTAGATTGGTAACAAGCAGACAATCTAGAGTGAATCCAAGGCTATAAATAAGGGTGCAGAGATCACTAAATCATCATCCATTATCAGAGAGAATTTTTGAGAGGGAATTATTGTAACAAGTTTAGACTTTCTAGAGTTGTGGCTAAGTAATATCATTTGATTTTGTCTCATTTTATTGAGTTGGAAGGTTTACATAACTGTACGTATTTATGTGCCTCTTATGTGATTAGAAAATTCAAATATGAAGATTGAACCCTATGCCTTTGTTGATATTATCTATGTCATTTGCAAAAGTAGTCTAGGTTGTAGATTTTCTAGAGCTATGATTAGGAATGTCATTTGATTTTGTCTCATTTTTTTGAGTTGGAAGGATTACATAAATGTACATGTTTCTGCACCTCTTATGTGATTGGAAGATTCAAATAAGAAGATTGAACCCTATGCCTTTGTTGACATTTTCTAGTATCACAACAAAAGTAGTCTATGCTATGGGCCTCTGTTTCTATTGTTTCAATATTTTACATTGATCATGCACTTGTTTGCTCTTAAATGTAAATGAATCTTACATATAGTCTCACTGTGCTCAGGATTAAGGTTGAATTACATTTAAGCGCATCGCCATAGATTAGATTTTCTTTTTTGCATTGTGTTTCTGATTTAAATTCCTATCCCTTTTCCCAGTACATACTTGATTTAAAGAACCAACTTCTCTAAAATCTGGAGGTTGTTTCAAGATGCAAGTCCCACATCTTGAAACTTCCCATTGTTGTTGATTAGAATCAAGCACAATTTTAAATCATCAACAGGTTATTACAGTGGTATCAGAGCTGGTAATCTTACCAACCTATGTGAGTTTGTGGTTGTTTATTGCATATCTTTTAGTATCTTTGAATTTCAATGGTGGATCCATCATTTAAAGGATTGTCAAAAGTTATGAATCATGGTGTCTTTCAGTGAAGAAGATTTGGAAAATAAGTGTTATACAACAGGGAAGAGACTTGAACATCCGCCACAATCAAATGATCATATTCTTTGCATTTTGAAAGAAATGGAGAATTACCTACTTATGATAGATCATTCAGATTTAGAGTGGATGCAATGTGCTATGTATCTATTAGTGAATTCTTTGGTTAAGCCAAAGCTTTTGAGAGATCCAAATAAGGAGGTAAGGCTTGCAGTTACTTTTTATGTTAATGAAATTGTGAGGATAACAATTCCTAGGCAACCTTATAGTAACAGTACTATGAAGGAGATTTTCATGCTGATAGTTGAAAGGTTCTGAGGGTTGGCTAAAATTGGAAGCCCATCCTTTGACAAGAGGGTAAAAATTCTTGAGCATTTTGAAAAAAATATATTATGTTACATCATGTTATATATGGGTTGTGACAGGATTATTTTTAAAATATTTCACATTTTTTGGACAGTTGTTGATGAGGCTCATATAGAGGATGCCATAAATTCAAGGCAATTTATTATGTATTTGATTATGGGTAAAAGTGATGATGTTTCTAAAGTGTTGTTATGTAACTTATTGGTTGTTTGGAGGATGGAACAGGATGTGTCACCTATGGCACATAAATTCTCAAAGAGATTGGTTAAACAAAATATGAAGAAATTGAAAAGTCCATTGACAAAAGGAGAATTGCTTTCTTGTGATTTGTTGCCTACAGGTTTATTCTAGAAAAGTGTTGTCTAGGAAAATGAAGAAGTGCTCCTAAAAGATGAGGTTACATTTCTAGAAGAAAGAAAAAAAGAAATGGATCCCCTAAGTTCTAAGTATGTTAAGCATGAGCCACAAGAATGCATTCCTGAATAAAGAATGGAACTAGAGGCACTCCATGCATTAAGAGATGATGGCATTGTGAAATCAGAAGAAGAGCCATAAGATATCATGGAGCAAGAGCAAAAATAACTCCACCTGCATGTTGAGGAGTTCATAGCAGAAAAGGTTAATGAAGGAAATACCTTATCCCAAGAGGTTGAGAAAAAAAAAGGCACTGAAGGATCCTCTCTTACAGATTTGCAGGAGGAAGATGTTGATAAAGTGTCTTTTGAGCTTAAGTCTACTAATGATGAAAATTCAGAAAGTGAAGAATGTGACCATAAGATCTATGAACACACCATTGAAAGATATGAAGAAAATGTTGATCCTATGATTTCAAATAGCAATCCATTATCTTTACATAATGATAAGGTGATAGATAAGTTCCATGTGGATGACATTGGTGAGAGACATTATCGTATTGATATTCAAGATTTTATAGCTAAGAATGAGATGGAGTTTAAGGACCCAAATTTCACACAAGGTATGACATTTCCTACTGGAAATTCTATTCCTTGCTTCATGGATACATCACTACTTGTTATCACATTGGAAGGATGCAAGGTATGTAATTTTTTTGTTATCATGGATCTAGATATAATGTTGAGTTTGCATTGGCTACATCTTATTGAAGTGCTGCTTATGGATACCAAGAGGTTGCCTTCAAGGAAGATACTTCATTTTGATAATGGGTGGTTTGTCATAAACATCGCTCTCTTGACATGGTTGCCAAATGAGATAGTGATGGGTGCCAACCTTGAACTTGTTGGTTTTCATTCATTAGTTTCCAATGTATAGGTGTTTTATATCCTAAGATTGATGAGTTGACATAATTTCAATAGTTTGAAATAAATTGTGGGAGGTAAGTTATTTGATTATATCCTAAGGTATGAGAAGGGAAGTCATATTTCAGATTTGTTGTTTCCTAATGTGCCATTTCAGATTTATTGTCATGAGAAACACTCTAGGAATGAAAGGCGGATGAAAGACACCTTTTGTAGGAAAGGATACAAGGATATTTTTATTCTAGTTCAAAATGGTACACAAATAAAAGTATGGGATCCAGGTAATTTTTTGAGTTTTACAAAAGTTTTCAATTCTAATTTTAAATTCTTTATGGTTGATTCTATGAGAATAAAGAAACAATTAGAATTGTTTTGGGTATGGAGGAATATAGATATGCACAACTTGATATTGGAAGGTTGGCATCTGAAAAGAAGTTACTTATTAGACAACCATGGTATTCACATGGTTGGGGATGTAAAAAACATCTCAACCCTTTTCTATTCAACAAAGAAAGATGAGCATTATGATGGCATCTATAGGTATGCAAACAATTTAGATTCATGGCTTCCACTTATGTCATCTTTGTATTCTTGTAATTTTGGACATCATACACATGTTTGGGTAATTGGAGGTGACTATCCTTTAGTCAAGTTCCAAGGTATGTTGGACGGGACTAGAACATTCTCCCTTCACATTGGTTTTGGTTAAGTTGAGAAGCATATTTATGAAAGGAGAAATGTGAGTTATAGGGATGGAGGTGTTGTGTTAGCAAAGAAAGACAAGCATGCTAATCACAAGCTGAGTCACTCATTGGAGCTAAATTGTAAACTTGCTACCATGCAAGAAGTTACAGTCATTAAGTTTGGTGAAGGCACTTGGATGTTTTGCATGAGAGGCATTCTTTTTGGAGAAGATGACTTTAGCTTCATGAGGAGGTTTACAGATGAATCTAATATGAAAATTAGAGTAGCACAATAAAATCATAGTGGATTTGATTCATTCCTTCACATTCATGATAGAAGGCACCAACAAAGTATGTTGAATGGTCATAGTAACCAGGGAAATGTTCCTTGGCCAAGGATAGTTCAAAATTTCAATTTTGACTCTTTTGTTTGGTTGCAGATCAACTACCTCATACTTTTGCTTGCACACATCCATGAAGTTTGGCAAAATACTTCAGTTGAGGAATGGAAGAATTTATAGTGGGAGGTTGTTTGGGAGTCCTTTTTAGCCAATCCTAAGTTAACTCTAGGCAATTCAATGTTCATCTCTCATGATCATGTGTTGGGACCTCATTTTTATAGCTGTCATCCTATCTTTAGAGTGTTGATTTTGATAAACTTAGGTTGTGACCTACTGTTATTTACCTTGGACAGCCACATGTTGGTTCGAGTTTAAGTTTATCTATCTTGGTTGGGTAATAGAGAAAGATTTCAAATATGGGGGCGTATACCTAGGTATTTTATTACAAGTCTTCCTAGAGTGTAGGGCACATATTGCATCTTTACGGAAGGTGATAGGTTGGCTGAGGGAGTAGAGCATCTTTTCATTGTAGATGTATTGCAATAAATAACTCATAGATTGACTTGGGATCCTGAAGCTTCATCAGATCGATAAGAGATCGAGCATTATGGTTTTCGATTGCTTAAGGACAATCAATTTTGGGAAGAGAAGATTTGTTATGCCCCTTTTTCAATTAAATTGATGTTGTGTGAATATGGGCCAATTCCAATATTTCTCCAACACTATTCACAAACACTATTCTTGAGTTACTATTCATAGGTTCTACTCAAAGATCACTATTCATTATCACTATTTATGGTGACATGGCAAGTGATGCATGTGATGATGCAAAAATGAGGTGGCTTTGGGATGAGGTTGCATGGCCCATGAGGGTCCTCACATGGGGTCAAAGTTTATGTGCTTGGAGTGCCACATACCACTCCATTGAGGAGACAAGAATAATTACTTTATTGACCACATGGGATTGATATTAGAGGAAAAGGCTTAAGGGAAAAGTATGGCACATTTTCTTGTGGGCTTTATAATGTGGGTAGGTGAATCACATGTGCTTTCTCACACACGTGTGAGAGTGGGACACATTTGTGAGTGGATCCATGGTCTTCTTGTCTACCACTTTGTCAAAAGGTGATTAAAGCCTTTCTTATATCGTATGTGTACATGGGGAGTAAATTCAAATATATTACTGCTGATTAGTGCTCACATGTGTGAAGGGGGGATGCCATTTTTAAGTCACGTGGAGATGATTGATCTTTGTCTCCCTTAATGTCTTATTTTTGACTCCTTTATACACATGAAGACAAAGAGCATAATGATGGATCACATGCATGAATGAGGGTGGTGATTTTCTTTGCTTTTACTCCAATTTTTCTCCTCTTTTTCTTCTTTCATTCTTTATATATGGAGAGCCTTCCCCTTTATAAATTCATCTTTGAAAATCATAAAACCCGCCTTTTCTTTTAAGATTGAACTTGTGTTCAACTTCATCTCTTCCTTGGATGAAATCCCAATGGAGGTTAAGATCAATTGATGAAAACCCATTGCTTCTTAGATCAAAGGACAAAACCCCTTTGGTTTAGTAGGACATTCTCATTCATAGATTGTGAAGGTGCTTCAATTGCAGATTCAAAGTTTTAGTATGCAAGTGTGTATGGTGTGCATGATCTTCAATAAATTTGTGTGAAGTATGTAAGTGTGTTATGGTATTTGCGTCTTTCATTGTATCTATTTTTTGGATATTAAATCCATCAATATCATATGTAATTCAGCTATTGGTAGTAGAAAATCAGAGATTTGTAGTATCATTGATTCTACCTTCAATATATTTTGTGTGTTATGCATTGGTTCCTTATTATTGAAATATATTTCTATTTGGGATTATAAGATTTTTCAAATTTTTTTTAATAATCCAATAAGGGTTATTACAACCATTGGCAAGGCCATAATGTGAAATTGGAAGGAGTCCAAAATCTTACCAGGGGCCTTTTTTGTTTCACTTTTCAAACCCATAACACTATAAAGCCATTGTTAACCATGGGCCTTGGTTTATTTTCAACACTCTAGTTGTCTTTTCTCACTGGACTCAAGAATTTTAAGTCTCACAACAAGCAAAGCCAAAAATCCCCGTTTGGGTTAAATTTTTGGGCTTGCCTCTCCCCTTATGGGGTATTATTGACAAACTCATTAAACCCATAAGATGGTTCATATGCCACGAGCAGACCAAATTCTTTATGGCTCATCCCCAAAAGAGGGTTTATGTTGAAGTGCTTTTATCCTAAGATTTGAAAGATTTTATTGATATAAAAATTGGGACTAATAATTTTTCCATGCATGTTTTGTAAATCTCATGAATACTTATTTTTGGTGCCAGTCCTCAGATCATATGATCTAGGAATGTCCTGTGATGGTGCATGTACCCACTACTCCTCAATAAAAGGGTGGATTTCAAGCCAAACCATAGAATGATAATAATTATGGTTGGACCATCATCATCAACAAAAATAATAACTCTTCCAAAGGTGGTGATAGGCCACAAGCTTCTTCTTATAGACCTGTCGGCAATAACCATGCCTCGACTTTTGTTGGCAAAACTATTTTGCCTTTAATAAGATTCTCCTCCACTTGTGCATACTTTGGAAGCAGTGGCTTTTCTGGTTGAGATTCTACCCTTAGTGTCACCATCACAACCCACTCCTAGGGTGAGTATCCCAGAGGAAGAATGAAGTTTGGTTACCTTGGAGTTTGGCCACCATATATTCTTGGTCAGGAATAGTTGTCAACTATTTATTAGCATGAAAATTAGTTACTTGTAATAGGTCAAGATTTCCAACTTCTTACTGCAAAATGCAACACAAATAATTTGGCCTAGAGTTATATGTCAAGATACTGGGCATGAAGCTGGGCGTGGTGGGGCCATTAATTTTTTGGCTCCAGAGCTATCTTTGAATATAATTTCTTGGGGCTCAGACCCCACTCATAGAATGGTGTGGACCCTTTTTGAATTAAATAACCACATCATTGGGCTGGTTAACTTGTACATCTCTAATGATGTTATATAATGGGTCACTCTATGGAGGTTGTTGGCCGATTCACTTTCTAATGCACATTGTATACTCTATAATGATTTCAACATGGTGGAATTGGTTGAGGATAAAGAAGGATACCTTATAATGTTGTGGTGCACTAGAGAACATGAAGCTTGGTTTTATATGCATACCAAACTTGGGTGTTCAATCCTAATCATCACCAGAGGAAAACCTCAGTTTCCCCTAGTTCACTTGGTCCAATTTTTGATAAGGAAAAGATAGGGTGCTTCATCGGCTTGATTGAGCCTTGCTAGCTAAGCAAAATCTCCTTTTTTTGCCCTAGTTTATGATAGGTTTGTATCGGTCATCACTAATACTTTTTTATTAGATCATCACCCTAGTTAATTTAATATTGAATGGACCATGCCTCAAGTTAAGCCTACCTTCACTCAATTTTATCTCAATATTACTCATCTCAAACATGAAAGAATAGTGGGGCACATTGTTAGAATTTGGAACTTGGTTCCTCGGCCAGAGGGGATATTGGCTGGATTCAGTGGTGGCCAGATGCTCTTGCTCACACTTCCACCTTTATTTAGATCTATGGAAAATAAGCAAATTTTTTTAGATTACATCTGCATAATACTATAAACTATGAATATATCTGGGTTTCCTAAGAAATTGAGTAGTCACGATTCAATGTTCACCTCCAAACTCAAGTGGCACATTGGAGACATAAGTTCCAACTTGAGGAGGCTCATAAGTCTAGAGGAGCTCAACTAAGATCTTTTATGCACTGGTTAAAAATAGGAGACAAATTATCTAAGGAATTTTTTGCCCTTATCTATTCTAGGAGAGCTATTGATATAATTAAAACTATCAAGGAAGGAAATACTTAGTTTACCAAACTTCTTGACATTCTACAAGATTTTGTTCATCATTACCATAGTGTTTTTTCAACACAAGCTTCCTGTCTAGAACGAGAGGCGACTCTCCATCAATGCCTCTAGGTGGTGCCCTATAAAATTTTGAATTCACAAAGAGTTACCTATGATAGGACCTTATCTCTCAACGACCTCCATGAGGTTGTTAAGTAGATGGTAGTTGACAAAATTCTAGGAATTGATGGTTTTTTGTGTGAATTATACTAAACCCTTTGGGATACTATTGATCTTGATCTTCGCTGAGTATATTCTAAAGTTGTTTTAAATACCTCTTTGGGACCCCTTATTAATCAAGGTGACATTTGTAGAGAGGATTATAAAGCAAGTTAGTCAAATATTAGTCCATAAATCATGAGAAATACATAAAGAACTAACTAACTAAGCCTATATATTCCTTTGGGAATTACAAAGGACAAAAAGAAATAAATGAAAGAAAAAAACATCATGTTACCTTCCCAAATGGATTTACCATACCCATGTGGCTCAAAAGCATGTTCTCCCTTGATCAAACATCCTTATCTTTGTCAACAAAGGTGGTAAACTCCTCTAATGTCTCAAGAACACTCCATGAAACCTAGGCTCATGATTCCAAATCACTAAACTAGCCTATCAATGAAGCTTGAAACTAATTTTAATGGTCTATTGCAAAAGATTATGGATACAATTATACATAATAACTTTGCATAAATTAAGCTTAAAATTCATGTCCATGGCCTCTATATTTATAGATTTTTGAGATTGGTCAAGATCAACCATGATCGTCCATCTTAAGGTTGAGATGTGTGTCCATGGACAATCCTAATATTTGGAATTAAACTCATAAATAAGCATTAAAGAGGCATGGGAGACATTAACTAGGCATGGTTGACCCATAATCTTGATATTTTATGCACTTATGGCTTGATGGATGCCACCCCATAGATGATGTCACTAGGTGATGCAAATATTCAAAATCAATTTTCAATAATGAGATATTCAAAAAGATCTATGGAATTCTTACTTAAGCTCTTAAATTTGATTAATTAACTTATGTAAGTTTAATCAAGTTTAGTGCAATTCTTTAGAAATTGGTGCACAATTAATCAAAATAGTAAGAAAGTCATATATCTGGATCATAATTTGACTGGAGAGGAACTAGAAGGAAATGTTAGATGTGTTGGATCTGTATTCCCATTTAGGATGTTTCTAACACCAAATAACAAAGGTATGTGACATGTACCAATGAATTAGAAGAAAAGAGTGATCTAGAGCACTAAATGGCAAAATTATCATTTTGACTCGAAATGATTTGATCAAAGTTAGCTAGCCCATAAAATACATTGCCTTATTTAGGGATAATTTGACCTAAACTGGCACTTGTAAGTGAAAAGTTTGAACCATTTAGGGTGTTTTATGGATTTTGACCTAAAATGTGCATTTGAGCACAATTCGAGTAAGATTGACAATTTCAACATAAATGGTGTTAGGAAATGGATGTCTACATTTTACCCCTATTTAAGAAGGCGTAACGAGACATTTTGGTGAAGCAACATATTTTAAAAGAAAATATTTGTTAAGAAAAAAATGGAATAGACCCATGATGCCCCTTGAAAAGACATACTAGGATAGCAGAAAATGATGGATTCTCAAAAAGAGAGAGAAAGTGAGAGATTAACCCATGGAATATATCACATCCAGATGAGCTAATGCTTGCACATGTGATTACAATCAATGATCAAAATATAATGAGAGGTATAATAGGCCCTATAAATAGGGGGAATGGGAAAGATATAATCCATAAATGTAAGGGACACACTTTAAATGTACCCAATTTGAGAGTATAAGCTACACGCTTACGACATTGATCAATCCTGAGATAAGTTACACACTAAAATATTTCCATCATGGGATTTAATGTGGAGGGCTTATAATTAGAGGAAAAGAGAGAACGTTCTACTTCAAGAAGGGAAGCACCACTAGAACAGGGTCTCCAAAGAGAAGATAATAAGTACTCCAATAGAGCAAATGTGATCATGATAAAATATTTTTACCCCAGTAGGGCAAATTTTGATCATTGATAAAGAATAAAGAATGATTTTTCCCTTGTAGAGCTGATTAGATTCATATGTTGTTCAGATGTTGTGCCCCAACATGGGCAATTGACAAGCAATATAGATCAAAGATATAACTGAAAAGATAGGTTAAAGCGAGTGGGCACAAACGTACATGTGATGGTGTAATGGCGTAGAAAGCCATATAAAACTAAGCATATGAGAATGCACAAAGTGATGAAAGAGAATAAAACAAGAATGAAAGATAGCCAAGTTAACCTCAATAGAAATTGAGTGATGCCTACATAGTTTGATGGATTCATGTTCCAATATGAAATTCAAGACAATGTAGTTCACCAAAGTTTGGGAGAGAATGGAATGAGGAATGATGAAAATAAACCAAGAATTGATTAGACTCATAATGTATGCAAAGAGATGCACGTCTAAGCATAGAGTTGAGTGCTAAAATGCATGTTAGCTAGATGCCTAATTCCATATCATGAGCCTAGGTTTTGCAAAGTGTTCTTGAGAATCATTCATCAAAGATGATGTTGACGTCAAGACTTTGAGACTTGAGCACAAAGTGCCTGCTATATAAAAATAAATTAGGCATCATAAGTATAAATAAATTATAAAGACATAAAATTCTAATTACACTGAGCCAGTTCAAATGTGAATACCTAAAACTAAGGATAATGGAAAAACAATGACCAAAACCAGAGTTACAATGATTTACATTTAAACAAAAAGTCAAAGACAAAGAAAACATAAATGAACATAACTTGAAATCAAGATATGATCTTAAGTAGGAACAAAAAAAATGTTTAAAAATAAAAGGCAAGAATGTCTTAATGACATGAGACCAAGATATGAATAATCAAGATCCATGTGGACCATCAAGGCATTCTTGAACACAAAAGAGAAAATTAAAATCAAATAGAAAAATAAGACACCAACAACAATCAAATAAACAAAATGGTCCAAGAATAATGTAATAACATAGGATCAAGATATAAACAATTGAGAGCCATGTGAATCATCAAGATATTCTGAAACACAAAAGAGATAAGCAAAAACAATCAAGGAAACACAAGACCAAGATGAGACAAGAAGTAATAAAAAGAGAAAAGGAGAATAAATAAAATTAGAGGTGCAAAAGCACAACAAAACATGAAAAAAACACAAATAAAATTCAAATAAACACACACAAATAAAAACCAAGTTAGTTCAGTTTAAAGATAAATGTTCATGTATGTGCGATAGAGGCGTTACTTTCCACCACATCATAATAAAGAATAATGACATGACAATTATTCTCTAATTAAAGAGGAACTATGATAGAAAAAATGGGAGAAGAGAAGAAAAAGAAGGGGTTGGCTGAGCTGACTCTAGATGTATAAGACAAGTGGATGCTATCTACATAGTTCCATGGATGTATGTTCCAACATGAACTTCAGGCGAAATGTAGTTCTCCTAGAAAATGGGATAGAAGAAAAATGATGATCATACCAACATGATTAATGTTATAGAAGAAATAGAAAATATGAAAAAATAATGAAAATGGTCGGGCAAACAAGAAGCTAATGAGATGAGAAAGAATGATCTTGCAAAATGGCAAGTGCGTAGGACAAGATGAAATGAACTAGTGTTTTTTTTGGTTACAAAATGGCAAGATCATAACATGGTGGAATAGGAATGTACAAATCTAAAGAAGTGTGAGACAATGTTTTTATTCTTTTGTGGATCATGTTCTCATGTTTTTGGTCTTTTCAAAGTATTTCTAATGTTTTTGGTGTTTTTAGGATAAAATATGCACAAGGTGGGACCATATAGTGGAGGAGATGCACGTCTTGAGAGTAGAGGTTTCAATAAGATAGCTAAGCCAGCTGTAACGACCCATGCTCAAAATTAGTGAGAGTGAGGATCTTGATAAAACAATAAAGAGTAGTAAATGTGATATAGAATAATGTGCAGTCTGAAGTAAAAATTAAGTACTACATTCACATGTTTGTAATAGTGTAGCAATGGTCTAGAATTGAGAAGATGTTTTTGTTCACTTTTTGAAGCTGCATAATACTATCCTAGCTGAACTACTTTGTAAAAGTGCTGTTGAGGATGTTCATGAGACATAATCAAGATCATAATTGGTCAAGGGATAAAAAGTGTTCAAGCTTATAACATGCCCTAGACATAAAAAAGAATATGCTTCTCAAAGAGAGCAATCCAGAATGGGATGAAGAATGTGTTCAGAGTGCCAAGGATTCAAAGCCTTTACTATTTAAAATCATGAAAAGTGGACCAGGGTAGTATTAAATGCATTAAAAGTAAGATAAAAAGGTGGAATAAAATTATGTCAGCACAAGTTACCCCAAAGTTTGGGGTCTTGTAGATAATGGTTCAAAGCTATTCATGCATAGAACCTCTTAAGGTGTAAGATGTTCATGGGCTCTAAAATTTCTTCACCATTAGGTTTAGCTAGTCGATATGCTCCTAATCCATAGTTTGCTATGCCAATATATGGTCCTAACCCATTAGGCTAAAACTTGCCTTTCTTTTTGGGTTTAACATTCGTATTATTTTGGTTCTCTTTCAAAACTCAGTCACCAATCTCAAAGAGAATGCATTTGTTTTAGCTTCTTCAGAATCTATTTTGATAGGCTTGCAAGTTTTTCTAGGGTAGCTAAATGCTTACCATCAAGAAGCTCTAGTTCATGTAGTCATGAGGTTATATAGTCTTCATTATCTTCAATGTGTTATAGTGATATTCTTAATGATGGGATCTCAATCTCAACTGGGATGATAGTTTCAGTGTCAAAAATAAGGGAGTATGGAGTAGCACTAGTTGGGGTGCGATGATTGGTTCTATAAGCCCAAAGGGTAGGAAAGAGTTATAAGTACCAATTACGGCCATCATCATTGAAAATCTTCTTTAATATGGCTAGAATGGTTTTATTTGATGCCTAAATTTATCTATTGCCTTGCGAGTTATATGGACTATATTTTTCATGCTTGATCTTAAATTTTTCACAAATAGATTTGACATCTTGGTTCATAAAAGATCTACCATTATTAGATATAATACAGGTTGGGATGCCATATCGATAGATGATATGATAATGAATGAATTTGGATATTTGTTTCTTGTTAACATAAGTGAGAAGAATGACCTCAATCGATTTGGTAAAGTACTTGATTGTAGTCAAAATGTGCTTATGGCTATCTAAAGATGTCAGGTTAATTTTCCCAATGAGATTGAGACCCCATGTTGAGAATGGCCATATTGTTATGATCGACTGTAATGGTAAGGAAGGTGCATGTATCAAGTTGCCATGTTGCTGAAAAGGAACACACTTATTTACATAATTACAAGCATCTATCTCTATTTTTTACCAATAATAGCCTATTCTGAGGAGTTTCTTTGCTAGGACTACACCATTGGTATGGGCCCCACACATTCCTTCATGAACCTCCTTTATTGCCATCTTGGATTCTCCCAAAGATAAATAATGAAGAAGCATTCCATCATAGCCTTTATGATAAAACATATTTCCAAGGAGGATATAACGTGTTAAGCAATGAAGAAATAGTTTTTGTTGGTTGTTGGAAAGGTCAACGGGAAATACATGACAATGGAAATTATTATAAAAATCTTGGTACCATGGTAGCTTAGGTGAGGGATTAGGATCAACAATGGTGCATATCCTCTCTAAATTTGATAGAATACGTGCCGACTGAAGAAGATTTTTAACCAAGAATTGATACTCTTTATCACTATCACACATTTGAATCATGGAACCAATTATTGCCATGGCATCGATAGATTTGTTGTTGGCTCATGGAACTTGCTCAAACTATAGAGATTTAAAATGTGTTTT
This sequence comes from Torreya grandis, assembly GCA_037957365.1. Classification (NCBI taxonomy): domain Eukaryota; kingdom Viridiplantae; phylum Streptophyta; class Pinopsida; order Cupressales; family Taxaceae; genus Torreya; species Torreya grandis. Next base: position 3,921,116 of record JARHVA010000867.1, on the reverse strand, counting down.
GAGGTTATTGATAATTTGCTTGTAAGGAACAAGCTTGTCATCCTTTATTTGATACTGGTTAGTTGTCTAATTTATGATTAGTTATGAATCTCCATAGAAATTTAAGCTTTGAATATCCCACTATATATCAAGACAAAGCCCTGCAACCAATGCCTCATATTTGGCTATATTATTTGTACAATGAAATTGCTTATGGAATAATTTGGGGATCAGATCCCCTTGTGGTGTGATTAATAATATGTTAGCTTTAGACCCTCGAGATGTGAGGGATCCATCAAAATAGAGCATCCACTATTTAGGTTCTTGTGATGCTTATCCTATCATCATGATAGAATCATCTAGAAGGTAAAGTTGAGAGGTTGAGTGGGCTTACTAGGAGCTTTTTCAAGTTGGTTAGCAAGAACTTGTCTTTTGATTGTCTTTTGATTTTGGTACTCAATATCATACTCACTAAGGAGCATAATCCATTTAGCCATGCATCTTTAAAGAGCTACTTTAGATAAGAGGAACTTGAGAGGATCTACCTTGGTGATAACAATAGTTTTATTATTTAGCATATAATGTCTTAATTTCTAAGTGGCGAATACCATAGGTAAACATGCCTTCTCAATAGGCTTATAATTATGTTCATAGGCTACCAATGTGTGACTTAAATAATAAACATTGTGTTCCTTACCATGATCATCATGCTGAGCCAAAAGTGCCCCTAGTGCATGTTTTATGGTTGATATATAAATAAGCAATGGCTTTCCTTGTGTTGGAGGTCGTAAGACTGATGGATTGGCCAAGTATGTTTTAATCTTTGAAAATGCTATCTGAAAATCTTCATCTCACTAAATTTTTATCCCTTTCTTTAAGAGATGAGTAAATATGTGGCACTTATCTACCAATTTAGAAATGAACCTGCATATAGACTGGATCTTTCCTTGTAGACTTCATAGCTATTTAAGATTATTTGGTGGAGGCTTTTCCATAATAGCATTGACCTTTTTAGGGTCAACTTTGATCCCTTATTTTGATACAATGAACCCTAGCAATTTTTTTGATGTGACTCCAAAGACACACTTCTTAAGATTCAAGTGGACTTTATATTAATGAAGCCTCTCAAAAATTCTTCATAGAATATCAGGATGTCCAACTCTTGTTCTTGATTTTTCTAGTATATCATCAACATAGTCCTCGATAATATCATGCATCATATCATGGAAAATGACAGTCATTGCACACTGATATATGGCTCCAACATTCTTCAAACCAAATGGCATGACTTGGTAACAGAATGTCCCCCATGGAGTGGTGAATGTAATATTATGCTGATCTTTAAGGGCTATATTGATATGATTGTAACTAAAAAATCCATCCATTAAGGATAACATCTTGTACCTAGTAGTTGAGCCAATGATCATGTCGATGTTGGGCAGAGGAAAATCATCTTTGGGGCATGCTTTGTTGATATCATGGAAATCAATAAAAATATGTATGCTTGGAGTGTTTTTACACACTGGAACTATGTTGGAAACCCATTAAAATTAGTCCAATTGTCTGATAAAATTGGCTCCTAACAAATTTTTTGACTCAACCTTAACCAAAAGGGCGATGCGTGGATGCATTTTTCTTAATTTTTGCTTGATTGGTGTAGCACCAGGGTGAACAACAAAATGATGCACAACTAAATCTGGGTCCAAGCCTAGCATGTTAGAGTATGCCCATGAAAATATGTCTATATAATCCTTACGAATGGATATAATATGTTCACATTTTGCTTCAATAAGGGAAGCTCCAAGATAAACAATTTTGGGATCCTCATGGGTTCCCAAATTCACTTTTGTTGTGTTCTCCATAAGGAGTGTGGATCCATCTTCTAGAATTGTAGGTAATGTATGGTTGTGATCATTTTCCTTTGCTACATCTTCATGTTATTCCTCCTAAATATTTGGACAATATGAAGAATTAGAATCTACCTTTTGAGGTAAAGGCCAATTGGTAAAAAACTCTAGAAACTTAAGAACAAGATGCTCAAATATTTGATGTTGTTATGAAGAGATGCTTGTACTAGCTATGAAACTTGGGATAAATAAACTTTTGATGTCCTGAGAAGATGAACAAACTTTCCCACTTGGGAGTGCCTGAAATAGGTTTTCACTCAAATGCTTATCTTTTTCTTTACTTTTTCCCTGATCGACAAGTGCCTCAAAGAGGTTTTCACCTAAATATCTTAATGTTTTTTATTTATTATGACCAAGAAAGTTTGCTTTCTCTCCAAATTAGGTAGAAGGATCTAATGAGAAATCAAAACTCTGCTTATGATCACCAATGGGGAATGCATCTTGTAGGCCCATGTATTCTATAATTGATTCTTCATTTTGAAACTCATCGAGCCATATGACTAAATTTTGTTGATCCCAATCTATGAGTTCAGGATGGCAAAGGCATAGGTTACAGTGAGGGATTGATTCAAGATGGGAAGTGCCAATGGTAAATATATAATGTCCTACTTCAGGAAGGGAAGCACCACTAGGATGGGTTTTTGCTTCAGGACGGGAAGCTCTAATAGGCGTTATGGTCAATATGACATTTGAGTCAAATAAATTTGAGTCAGCAAGCTCATTGAAAAGGCTATACTAGGACGTTGTGTTATTTCTAGGAGTCTCAATACTAGTCACTTTAGAAGTCACTATCAAATGTCATGAGGTCATCCTTTGGTGGTTTAAATCTGAGACCATGATTTTATTTGACAACTCTAGCTGATAAGGGTTCTAAAATTCCTTGCACCTGTGGGCCAAGGCCTTTCCCTATATAGTCAAGATGATCCATTATCTTTTTATGGATAAGATACTTTCAATTTTGAAAATAATCAATAAGACCTTTAGAACATAACCAATCTCCCTTGGTAAAATCCTCTCAATCTTTCTTTGGTGAGATTACAGATACAAAAACCATAGGAGGTTTTGGTTGTTTCTTCTTTGGTTACCAAATCTGATCGGGTTTGTTAGGAGTTTGCGAAGTTTTACGCTTACCAAATTTTTTAGGGGATTTTGGTAATTTTGAAATATGGAAGATGCCCTTTAGATGGTACATAGAAATTCCTATGTCTTTAATAATAACCTACTTAGCCAGAGCTGCAAGAAATGGATTGGTTGAAGTGGAGGCTAGATCACCAAGGTTTATATAATTAGATGGATATGGATGAGAAATGATGGCTTTATTCTTTTTTGTAATGAATTTATAACCTAGGCAATAGTTATAATTATGAAACTCTGCTTCAAGATGTTTGCAGTATTGATATGGCTACTAATAAGTGGGAATAGTAACCTCAATCCCATCATGGGGAAACTTAAGGCATTAGTGAAGAGTAGATGGAACTATTTTTACTTCATAGATTAAAGGATGACCAAGAAGTATGTTATAAAGAAGCTCAATATCCATAATATGGAATAATGTGTGATGAGAAATAGAACCAACCATGATTGGCAACCAAATTGTACCTGATGACTCCCTCTCAGTGTTGTCGTAAGCCTTGATTGTAATAGTTTATGGCTAAATGTCTTTATCCATGTAGCCCAATCATCATATCAATTTAAGAGATATGATGTTCAGCCTTAAATCATTATCTATAAAACCTGCTTGATCTTATGATCCACAATGATTATCTCAATATATAGTGGATTATTGTGGTTTGGGCCGAGGGTGGACATGTTTTTTGATCAAATGTGATCTGCCTAAATGAAGACAAGTGTCCAACTAGGTTATGGAATTGATAAAGGTTTATATCATTAGGCACAATAGACTCTTGCAAAATTTTGTTGAAGATGGTTCTATGGACATCAAATGTCCACAAGAGTTATAATATGGAAATTTGTATAGGGGTTTTATCTAATTGATTTGTTAGACTATAAGGCCTTTAAATTGTGGATTGAACTAGTTTAGTCTTTATTGGGATAATATTCAGATTTGGAACCATTGGCATAATGTTCTCATTAGGTTTTATAAAAGAAGTGGGTGAAGGTCCCTGGATGGTAACTCATAGGCATCTAGTTGTGACTGGACAACCTAGAGGTGGCAAGGAGTCATTATAATTAGAAGAGGAAGGCAAAGGGCCTTGGATGGTGACTCACATGTGACTAACTATATTACTATAATTTTAGGTTAATGAAGAGCCATTATAATTATAAGAAAGGTGATATTGTTTAAGATTAGTAACTCGTGTAAAAGGAGTCACAACACGATGATGTGAACATAACATGGTATTACTAGGGGGAGAGGGTGTTGACCCTATAATGATGGGTCCCATGTTATGAGGAACATGATATTGGCCACATGGTTTCACAATAATAGTGGTAATGTGGGCTGTAAAAATGTGTCCCGTAGTATTATTATAGTCATAAGGTATGTTGTTATAAGCCACATTATTAGTATGGGCATTATGATCTTGATTATGCTCATTATGATTTTGACTATGTTGTTGGTTCTAATTCTACCTTTGTCCTTGATTATGACCATTTTGATTTTTTTTTGGTGGTGGTGGATCATGTCGAGGAAATGGGTCTTTATAGATTCCCATATTCTGATTTGTCTCCTGATTAGGGGCCAAATTAATTTATAGTTCACCACTTTCAATAAAGTCCTCAATAATATGTCATAATTCAATGCAATGATATGCACCATGACCAGAAACATGATGAAATTTACACCATTCATTCTTTTTGTACCAATTTGGTTTTTGTTTATCTTGAGGAAATGGCCTTGATACTAGCCATATAATTAAATTAGCTATAAAAAGATTTTGTAACATTGTCTCAACTGATTCTCCTAACTTGCTAAAGACTCAAAAATTGTTATGAAATGTCCTTCATGGAGGTTGTCTCTATAAAGTAGGTAGTGGATTTGGGGGAGTTAATTGTACATTTAGAAGAGGCATATCCTGTACCATTTGTATATGTCTTGTTTCAGTCAGCCCATTTCCAACCATGTTTTTATTTTTGCTAAATCCTTTACGCTTATCCTGTATAACTATTTGAACCAGTGATTTAGTCTAATTGGACGTTTTACCTTACACAAAAATATTAACAAGGCCCTTAGCAATAAGAGCCTTCTCAATCTGCACTCCTTTGTCAATAATTTCTTCAAATGAGTTAGCACACGCTAATCATAGATTATGTAGAACTTTAGGATGCAAATTTTGTGCAAAGATATTAACCAATCATTTGTTTAGTAAGTTATGTTGAAAGTAGCCTGCCAATGCTCTCCACCTTTACAGATATGCGATGAAACTTTTACCATCACGCTGCTTGGCTTTGCATAAGTAAAAAATAGTTAATTCATGTTCTATGTTATATGAGAAATGGTTAATGAACTTTTTTGATAAGTCATTCCAATCCACAACTGATCCCTTGGGTAGTTTAAGTAGCCAATCAAGAGCTTATCCCACTAAACTTCATGGAATTATTCATAATAAGTACTCACTACTATAAGCAACCTCTTGACATAAGATGAAGAATGCCTGTATGTGATCATGTGGATCTTGTTTTCCTTTGTACTTTTCAAATTTGGGTGCCTAAAAATGAGGTGGAAAAGAGGTTTTGGAGAATAGATAAATCAAATGGATATGGGCATATCTCATCAAATTTGTACTTTTTGACTCTATTATTCATCTCCAATCTTGGAATAATTTCCTTCATAGAATTCCATTCTTGCATGTTTGGTGCATTTATGGATTGAATAAGATGTTGTTGGGGTGAAATGTGCCCCTAGTTTTGTTGTTGTTGGGGTGGAATGTGCCCGTAGTTTCATTGCTGTTGGGGTGGAATGTGCCCCTAGTTTTGTTATTGTTGGGGTGGAATGTGCCCCTGGTTTTGATGTTGTTGGGGTGGAATATGCCCCTGATTTTGTGTGGATCTATAGGGAGTGTATACCTTTTGATCCATGATTTTCTTCTGATTTGATCCTTGAGTTGAGAACATAGGCCATTGATTCTTGGATTGTAAAACATTCCCTAAATTTGGCTGAAAAGAACATTTGTTGATTCTATGTTATTTACCAATTTTTATGTTGGTTAAAAAGAACTAGCCAAATTGTTTGAGGGATTTCCTCAATTTGAATCGAATGTTTGGGTTTTTGAGTTTATAAAGTAGCAAGAGGTTATTAATGATTGAAGAATGTATGTTTTGTGTCAAATGGAACACTTTGTAAGGTCTCTTGTGACTTTAACTGTTCATTTAGATGACCTTGATCCACTATGGTAATATCCTCATCCAATATTTGTTGCATAATTTCAACCACATTTCCTTGTTATTTTGAAGCATCATTGTGAATTGAAGTGGAAACTAGGGAGCCAGTTAAGTATATGACAAGTTGATTTGCATATCATTGACTTATATTCTCGATCTTAGCTATAAGATCTAGATTTGTAGGTTTTGACTTTGTTTTTATTTTTTTTCCTTTTTAGAGGAAGAAGGTATGTCTATTCATGCAAAATCTTGCTCTTTCCATCATTGTTATCCTTATCTAACTATGGTATGCAATTATTCTGTAGGAAAGTCAGAAGGTAGTCTGGCACCTGATTCTATCAATCTAAGAAGGGCTTCATCTTGATCTTCTTGGGGTTGATATTAATTGTAATCATCTTCAGATCCTACTATTGTGGGGATGTCATAAAAAACAATGGGGTTATCTTGACCATCATAAAATTTCTCATCTTCATAACTAAGGCCATAAGAGGCTCCACTACGAGTGAACCTTTGAGTCATGTCTAAAAGAGCTACTCTGTGTGTTTGACTAACTTTGAACCAATGCTTAGCAACCAAACAAAGTATGCTTTGGATCTCTTTTAAACAAATAACCAAGGTACCAATGAGACTATAAGGGAGGGTGGTTTGAAACCATGCACAATTTAGAATATTTGGTTCATGAGTTTACTCAACCTTTGGTAAAGTTGAAATTGCATAGTTTAGAAGAGGGTAAGATAACTCAAAGACCCAAGGTGAAAACTAGTACACCAAAGCCTAGATATTTTTGGTACACCCATATTGTAAAAACTAGTTTCAATTTTGACAACTTGACCCTAGAAGTTTAGAGAAAATCTCTCCAAATTATGAAGAAGACAAAATGGACTATGCAACTCAAGATGGAAAAACATATGTGAATCACTAAGTATAAAGCTAGGACCAAATAGGCAGCACAATGTCGCCACATGATTTCAATACGATAAAATATGTTTTAAGACTCAAAGCATGAGTGATATGCAAGATGACTTGAGTCCACCAAGATGATAATGTGATTTTGAGTCTTAATAAATGACCTTAAATCCAAATAGAAAATTGAACCCAAGTTAGAACAAGCTTAGTGCACAAATGGTGAACCCACTTTGACACACCAACCCTTAGAACCCAAAAAGGTTCACTTTTGAATGTGGATTATAAATAAATAATTTAAACAAATTGGATAAAAGATATAGACTCAATTGGGTAGCATAACTGTGCCAAAGTAGATGACATGACACAAATCTTTTAATAACAATTGGAATAAGGAAAAAGTGAATTTTCCAATTGAATAGCGTAATGCCTCCCTTGCTCAAGAAAATTGAGGACAATTTGTTTTGGTTAAGTTAATTGAGTTAACAAAAAGTTTTAGACATAAATCAAGACCAAGTGAGCTAATAACAAAAAACAAATGCCCTAAGTCTAAATTGACAAGGCATGGCAAAGTGGGGTCTACTAAACTAGCAAGGTTTAGATCATTCTAGGGGAATCAATTGTACAATGAATTTCATGTCAAATGATGCAAAAGACAAGCATGAAAATTGGGTGACTGTGACATTGGCTAGTTGTAAAAAGGTCTAGTCCTTTTTACAACCACTACATCCTATTGTTCGCTCAGTGTAGTGCGATGTCTAAATGTAGATACGTCCCATGTGCAAAACCAATTAGGAGCCAAATGAAGTCAATGCCAGGAGTTGAAACCCAAAGTCAAAGCTTCCCTAAAGAACTCATGGGAGGTAATGACATCCCAATTGCAAGCTAAGTTTGCATAAAAATAAAGAAAGCATAAAATAGAAAGACTTTAGGGTCATTTTCAAGATCACCCAAACTTTAACAATTTTTTGGTGAGTGCTTTAGATGACATTATTTCTAAGCCTTAGACTAGGATTTTTATAGTACGAATGGTGATTTTGATTCTAAGGGTTCCCTAAAGAGGACAAATAGAAGAGCATACATGTGGCATCCCTCTATTTTCCAAACAAAATCCAACTTAAACAACTAAGTAAATACAAAAAACTTGGAAATGTGAGTTCATTTTTAAGCTCAAATAGAAAATGAGGTGGTGTTCATTTGATCCCTTGTTCTTAGTTGTATCTTTGAAAACTAATGCTAAAAACTCACTTAAGCACCTAAATGTTACTTTAAGCACCAAAATAATGTTCCTAATTCATTTTTAAGCATGAAAAAGGTGATCTAAACATTTTTTTAGAAAATTTCAAGCTTGACCCTGCAACAAAAACATTAGCATGTCCTTTAGCCTTGAAGCTATTTTGGGTTTGAAATAATGAACTTTAAAAAAAGAGCTCTCGGGTTTGTGTTTTGAGAAAAACACAATGAATGACATTGGTTATATAACTGATGATGGTTACACTTACTAATGAATGATAATTATCTAACTGACATCGATTATACCAATAGTGACTGATGATAATTATCCAATTGATGATGGTTTTACTAACCTACGTCAGTTACTGTGTAAACCCATGACAAATAAAAATGGCAAAACAAAGTTAAAAAATCAAATTACAAGAGTTTTAATGATCCAAATGAAGATTTTAAAGTTGCATAGTGATCTTATTCATATGTGGGATGCATCTAGTCTCACTGGGTGTGCCAAGATGTAGAGAGGATTACAAAGCAAGTTAGTCAAACATTAGTCCATAAATAATGAAAAATGCATAAAGAAATAAGTAAATAAGCCTATATATTCCTATGGGAATTAAAAAGGATAATAAAAAATAAATGAAAGAAAACAACATGATATTACCTTCCCAAATGGATTCACCATACCCATGTGGTTCAAAATCATGTTCTCCCTTGATCAAGCATCTTTGTCTTTGTCAACAAAGGTGGAAAAGTCCTCTAATATCTCAAGAACACTCCATAAAATCTAAGCTCATGATTCCAAATCACTTAACTAGCCTATCAATGAAGCTTGTAACTAATTTTAATGGTCTATTACAAAGGATTGTGGAGACAATTTTGCATAATAACTTTGCATAAATCAAGCTTAAAATTCATGTCCATGGCCTCTCTATTTATAGATTTTTGAGATTGGTCAATGTAATGAAATTACTTCAAGAATTAAGTATACCAGTAGAATTATATCCAAATATGACTGAAATATATCCAAATATATGATAATAGATAAGCCACTTCGAGGAGGCAACCTCCACAAGCTTCAATAAGAGCAGAATTCATAATATGATGATAAATGATTACCCACTACCTCCTATATATAGTCTAACTAGGCCATGGTTACTCCATAGGCCAACCTACTAATCTAAAGAAAGCCACAAGTCAGCCACAATATAATGTCAAAGAGGGATAAGTAAGCCACAAGTCATCTAATACTATCCTCATACATGTGATAGGTTAGGGGCGTAGCATGCCCTTCCCCTTCAAACCAACGTTGTCCTCAACATTGAACAATTGTGGATGTTTTTGCAAAAATTCTTCACCTTCCCAAGTTGCATCTTCACTACTTTGGTTTTTCCACTTGATCAAATATTCCTTAATCTTTTTGGTTCTCAACCTCTTAGTACGTGTTTGGAGGATCTTCTCTGGTTCCAAAATGACTCGTCCTTCTTCATCTAGTTCTGGGAGCTCTATTTGGCAGAAACTTTCTATCCAATGACCTTCTTCAAATAAAAAACATGAAATACTGGGTGTATGTGAGATGAATGAGGTAACTCAAGCTTGTAAGCCACACTTCCAATTTTTTGTAGAACCTGATAAGGGCCATAATACTTTGGAGCAAGTTTGTTGTCCTTTTTCTGTTACTTCAAAGACATCTGCTTGTAAGGTTGCAAATGAACAAATACTCAGTCACCCACCTCAAAATTTTGCTCACTCTAGTGTTGATCTGCTTGTTGTTTCATCCTATTTTGTGCCAAGGCCAAATTCTCTCTCTAACTAGCCAAAAGCTCTTGTTGATGTTGAATGTGCTCTTCCACATCTCGAACCTTGGTGTGCACCTTTAATGAAGAAGTGATGGAAGGTGGATGGTAACCATATAGTGCTAGAATGGAGACATTTTAGAAGAGGTATGGAAAGATGTGTTATACCACCATTCTGTAAGTGGTAGCCATTTAACCCAATGTTCTTGTTTATTTGATACAAAACAACGGAGATACCCCTCTAAACATTTGTTAACCACTTCAGTTTGTCCATCAAATTGGGGGTGGTAAGATGAGCTATGAGCTAGCTGAGTATCCAAACAAGAAAATAGTTTAGTCTAGAAATTACTAGTGAAAATAGGATCATGATCACTTACAATTATTTTTGGGGTTCCATGTAATTTGAGAACTGCTTCCATAAAAATAGCCGCAACTATACTTGCTAAAAATGGGTGTGAGAGAGCACAAAAATGGGAATATTTTGTAAGCCTATCCACAATGACCAAAATAACATTATTACCTTCAGAACAAGGCAACCCAGTGATGAAATCCATGGAAACCTTCTCCCACCTTTGACTAGGAATTGCTAGTGGTTGTAACAAACCTGGGGTCTTAACTGTTTCACCTTTATTCTATTGGCATATCATGCATTCTTCCAAAAAATTTTGTACATCTCCCTTGAGTTCTTCCCAAAATAATTCTTTCTTAATTATATGATAAGTTTTCAAGAACCCTGAGTGTCCCCCAAGTGGAGATGCATGCAACTCTGCAAGAATCTTATGCTTAAGCTCTGAAGTTTTGCACAAGTATAACCTACCCTTATACCATAGGACATTACCTTTCCATTCAAATTTGTCAGAGGATAAATTAACTTGCTAGAGATTCTGAATCAGAACTTGTGTATCCTTGTCTTTCTCCCATTCTAACCTAGCTTCATCCACCCAATCTGCTTGCAATATGGACATTGCACCAAGTAATGCTTCTGTGGATGCATCCTGTCTAGATAGTGCATCTACTACTACATTATCTTTACCCTTCTTGTAGATGATTTCAAAATCATAACCCAACATTTTGGTTACCCATTTTTATTGTTCCTCAGATGATAATCTTTGCTCTAAAAAGTATTTGCGACTATCATGATCCATTTTCACCTTAAAGTGTCTACCCATCAGATAAGGCCTCCATTGTTTAACTGCATGAAGAATAGCCATCATTTCTTTCTCATAGACAAGATTTTGTAGATTCTTACCTTTGAATTAATGACTTTCAAATGCAATGGGTCTTCCTTTCTGCATTAGTACTGCCCCCAATCTAGATCCAAAAGCATCACATTCAACAATGAATGTTTGTGAGAAGTCTGGAGTAGCCAAAACTGGAGTGGTGCACATAGCTACTTTTAGTTTCTCAAATGCTTTGGTGATATCATCATTCCAATGGAAAGCATCCTTCTTTAGCAATGCAGTGAGTGGAGCTGCTATGCTACCATAACCTTTCACAAATCTTCTATAGTAACCTGTTAGTCCAAGAAAACCTTGAAGGTTTTTGAGAGTTTTTGGCATGGCCCATTCCATTATCGCTTTGATCTTCTGAGGATCAACTTTGACCCCTTCATGGGAAACAATGTGACCAAGGTACTCTACCTCATGTACTCCAAAAGCACATTTAGATGGCTTTGCATAAAGTTGGTGCTTCTCAAAAACTATCAATACCTGTTTCACATGTTGCAGATGTGCTTCCCATGTCTGACTATAAATCAATATGTCATCAAAGAAAACTAGCACAAAATTCCTTAAAAAAAGCCTAAAAATAGTGTTCATCAAGCTCTGAAAAGTAGATGGTGCATTTGTAAGACCAAAGGGCATTACCAAAAACTCATAATGGCCCTCATGTGTTCTAAAAGCAGTTTTATGAACATCTTCACCCTTGATTCTAATTTGATGGTACCCCGAGTGAAGATCCAATTTTGTGAAATAATTAGCACCGTGCAACTCATCAAGTAAATCATCAATTACCAGAATAGGAAACTTATCTTTGATGGTGTACTTGTTGAGTTCCCTATAATCAGGGCACATCCTCCATGTGTCATCCTTCTTCCGCACCATGACCACTGGTGATGAATATGCACTTTGGCTATGCTTGATAATCCCTGCCTCTAGCATCTCATGGACCATATTTTCAATTTCACTCTTTTGTGCATATGGATATCTATATGGTTTGATATTTGGTGGTTGACTACCTGGAATTAGTTGAATGGCATGATCATGTTCTCTTTTTGGTGGTAGTACTTTTGGCATGGCCCCAAAAATAGATGAGTGGTCTTCAAGAATTATTTGTAGATCAGGATGTGTAGATACCTTTGGGGGTTGAACTTCTATAGAGCATAATTGTGCAATAATTCCCTCTGCCCCCTTTTTAAGCATCTTGGTCATCTGATGTGAGCTAACCAATTATGGAGATTTTGCATGTAATCCATGTAGTTCAATTTTCTTACCTTTAGAATGAAAGCGCATGAATAGTTCTTGGAAGTTCATCTCAATGGTACCTAAGGTTGTGAGCCATTGGACTCCCAAAACAATGTATGTGTTACCCATGGGAATAGCAAACATAGGAGAGTCAAGATTGTACCCACTCATAGTAAGCTTAATACTATGGCATTTGCTTGAACAATTAATTGTGCCACCATCTGCAATCATGACCTGAAATTCTGGTGCTGGATAGATGAAACAGTTCAATCGAGTGGCAAACTTATGGTTTATAAAGTTATGTGTGCTCCCTGAATCAATTAACACTGTCACCTTCTATTTCTTGAGGAAAACCACCACCTTAAGAGTTTATGGAGTGCTAATACCTGCAAGTGCATGACAAGAGATTGTAGGTTGGGAATCTTCAGGTCCCTCCTCTATATCTTCCTCATCATCATTAGAGGCATCATCTGCTTCTTCATTTTCATTTGGTCCCTCAATGTAGAATAACTTCTTCTCAGCATATCTATGTCCTTTACTCCACTTGCTATCACAACCAAAACATAATCCTTTTGCATGCTTTTCTTCAGTTTGCTGAGGGGTCAATCTAGTAGGTGGAGGAAATGTTGATGATGATATGCTACGATCTTTGAAGTGGGTGAATGGCTGCTTCTTGTTGGCTATAAATTTTTTCTCAGCTCTACATGCTAGGATAATAGATTCAAAAATATTAAGTGGATTAAACATGCATACCTCATGTTGAATGTGGTCCTTGCGTCCACCCAAAAATAGGTCATTCAAGTTTGCATCAGAAATTGTCTCCACACGTAAGGATAGGTTCTAAAAACGATGAATATAATCCTTGACGAAGCTAGTTTATCACAATTTTGCCAGTTGGCTGAAGTAATTATCTATCACACTATTGCCATAGTGTAATTGTAGTTGCTCTGTAAAAAATGACCAGGTGACATTGAGACTCATCTTTTTCTTTTGAGCACACAACCATCGATACCAAATGAATTGATTAGGTTCAAGATACAAGGATGCCATGGTAACCTTCTGTCCACTTGGAATCTCATGTAGGTCAAAAAAACTCTCCATTTGGTTGAGCCAATTGAGTGGATCTTTTCCATCGAATTTGCGCATATCCACTTTTGGTAATAGGTTCTTCTGTGGTCATGGAGTTGGATTTGAAGTAGACTAGGTAGGAGAACCACCCTAGTGGGTTTGTGAAATAGAGTTAGATTGATGATTTGATTGATTAATATTCAAAGCCATCATGATATATCCCAAACTATCTTGTATGGATTGCATATTATATTGTATGTCTTGCACCTCACTCTGAATGCCTTGCACACTATAGTCAAGCTGGCTCACTTTGTGATCTATGTCAGAAAACCCTGGTACAAAGGGTCTATTACACCCCCCTTCTGACTCCATCTCATCCTTTTTAGGATTTTTTCTTGGAGTTTTAGCACCCTTTCCTCGGCTTCGAGTTTGTGGACCTGCCATAAAAGGGTTTTACGATGTCGACCCTTATTGACACTTTTGACCCAACTTTGACCAAGCAATTTTTGAATTATTTTAGCCTCAATTCAAAATATACAAAGAACAAACCATATCCAAATTTTTCTAAGCTTTCCAAAAATGTAAACAACTTAGAAAAATTCTTTGAATTGCGCATGATAGAGCAATTTTATGAAAAAACATAAAATAATGATAAATTTTAAAAACAGATCAAAATGATCTGAAATTTCAATGGAATCTTAATGTGATGATTTAAAACCTTCAGTAAAAAAATTTTAGAGAAATTAGCAACCATTTTTTATATATCGCTAAATTAGTGTTTCACCCATAAGATTGCCCAAATCGCAGCTCTGATACCACTTGTAATGAAATTACTTCAAGAATTAAGTATAACAGCAGAATTATATCCAAATATGATTGAAATATATCCAAATATATGATAATAAATAAGCCACTTCGAGGGGGAAACCTCCACAAGCTTCAATAAGAGCAAAATTCACAATATGATGATAAATGATTACCCACTACCTCCTATATATAGTCTAACTAGGCCATGGTTACTCCATAGGCCGACCTACTAATCTAAATAAAGCCACAAGTCGGCCACAACTTATCCACAATATAATGTCAAAGAGGGATAAGTAAGCCACAAGTCGGCTAATACTATCCTCATACATGTGATAGGTTAGGGGCGTAGCAGTCAAGGTCAACCATGACCATGCATCTCAAGGTTGAGATATGTGGCCATGGATAATCCTAATATTTGGAATTAAACTCATAAATATTCTCAAGATAAATAAGCATTAAAGAGGCATGGGAGGCATTAACTAGGCATGGGTGACCCATAATCCTGATATTTTATGTACTTATCGCTTGATAGATGCCACCCTATAGATGATGTCACTAGGTGATGCAGATATTCAAAATAAATTTTCAATAATGAGATATTCAAAAAGATCTATGGAATTCTTATTTAAGCTCTTAAATTGGATTAATTAGCTGAAGTAAGTTTAATCAAGTTTAGTATAATTCTTTGGAAATTGATGCATAATTAATCAAAATGGTCAAAAAGTCATATTATTGGATTATAATTTGACTGGAGAGGAACTGAAAGGTGATGTTAGATGCATTGGAGTTGTATTCCCATTTAGTATGTTGCCAACACCAAATAATAAAGGTACATTATGTGTACCAATGAATTAGAAAAAAAGAGTGATCTAGAGCACTAAATGGTGAAATTGTCATTTTGACTCAAAATGATCTGATCAAAGTTAACTGCCCCATAAAATGCATTGCCCTATTTTGGGATACTTTGACCTAAACTAGAACTTGTAAGTGACAAGTTTGAACCATTTAGGGTGTTTTATGGATTTTGACTTAAAATGTGCATTTGAATGCAATTCGAGTAAGATTGACAATTTCAACACAAATGTTGTTAGGAATTGGATGTCTACAACATTGAATTTATTCCCAAGGTTGGTGATCCCAAAATTATCACAAATTGGAGGCTTATTACTTTGTTCAATGTCTCTTATAAGATTATTGCTAAGTCTTTAGCCTTTAGGGTCAAACACACATTATTCTTTTAATTGTTAGGAGTGAACAAATTGGTTTTATTGAAAATATATTTATTTTGTGTAATATCATTACCATTTGGGAAGGTATAGAATGGGCTCAACTCTCTAATAAAAAGGATCTATTTGTCAAGATTGATTTTGAGATATCTTATGATCATACTGAGTGGCCCTTTATTTTATCCGTGTTATAGGCCCTTGGTTTTGGCCCCAAATTTATTCAAACTATTAACATGCTCTTTCAGGATGCTGGGGTTTATATTAAAATTAAAAACACCCAATCTTCTCAGTTTTAACTTCATCATTATATCCAATAAGGTTTCCCTTTATCCCCTTCTTTATATGTGCTATAAACAAAAATATTTAGCTACCTCATAGCTAATTATATTTATGAGGTTTGGTGAAAGGCATTTCCCTCCCACAAACTAGCAGAAAACTATTAGATGGCCAATTTGTGGATGAATCTTTTCTCACTCTTCAAGAGGAAGAAGAGTCCATTAGAAATGCCATAGAATGTCTCCATATTTTTTATTTGGCTTCAAGGTCTTCTATTCAATGAAAGAAAACTCAATGTTACCACTACTTTTTGGGCCCCAAACCTCCTTGGTTGGAGGGATATCAATGGAAATGGCTTCTTATATGAGTGCAGTTTAAGTTTTTTACAATCCCTTTTGATATTCGGACCTCTCCTTTTGAACTATGGTCTTATGTGGTGTAGAGAGTTGATTTTTTTCATCACAAAGCTTTTATCTTTTTCTGGAAAATTTAAATTTTGCTCTAAAGTTTTGGTAGCTACTCATGTGTATTATTATTCTTATTGGGTCCCTTCTAATATCGCTTAATAAATTAAAAAATTTCTAAGATATTTTATATGGGTTAACTTTGAGGGTTATAAGGGTTTCCATAGAGTTTCTTGGAATATATACTATCGACCCAAGGAAGTTGGTGGACTGGGTCTCCTAGATATTAAAATTCAAGGCCTTTCCCTTGGTGTGAAATATATTATTAGAGGTCTTGTTGGGGATGAATCCTAGAATATTCTTCTATGCCATTGTATGTATTAAGGGATTCCATGTGTTATAAAGGATTGGCAAGGCCTGAGACTTCACTCTATTCTTATAACCCTATCACTTGTTAAATCAAGGGTACCTTTGTGGTTTAAAGCCTATGGAAAATGTAAACACCTAAATTTCATTTAGTGTCAAAATGCACCTAAATCTATTAATAATTCTTCTTAAATTAATAAATCACATTTATCTCAAGTTTAAATAATTGAATAAGTCCATTATGCACACTTAAATATATATACACATAATATTTTTCAACTTTTATTGATTAATGACACTTTGTATCTTGTAGGAACCCATCGAGTCTCCATCTCTTTGAATGCATGCCTTAAGGGGTGCACCAAGAAAGGGGTGGGTAGACCATTGGTGTTTTGCAGGATTATTGTCCATTTTTCCACTTGTTATCTACACACTTGTCTCTTAAAACCATTAACCCTAAGCTTGTTCTTCTCTATTATACCCATTCCAATATTTTTTCTCTTTCCATCCCTCTTTTCCTCACCTAAATCCCTTTTTTTAGTCAACTATACTGGGTCAACTGGGTCAACCCTATACAGTTTTGGGGTATTTTTCACTTAGGAACTAGTTGACCTTTGGCTGACCTAACTCATGACCTAGTGAATTATTATTCAAAATTGTACAAGGTTGACTGGGTCAAACTTGTCAATCAACATTTTTAGAAGGGTTTAGGAAAATATCTGCCTATATATACAAGTTCATTTCCCACCATTTGATAAGAAGTGAAGAAATAAGATTGAATGAACATCTGCTTATTGACCATTCTACTTGAGAAGTAAAAATTAGGGTTCCATACTTTCTTTGGAGATATGGATCTTGTCTTGTAGAGAAATATTTTAGATGCATCGATAGGTTGTGTATCCTAGAACTAATTTTCCTTTGTCATCCTTACATATCATAATAATTTCTTGAGAAGCACCTTGGCCAAAGGAGAGATTGAGGATCGATGGTTTCTATTCAAAGGTAAGTATTCCTAAATTTATTTCTCCTTTGTAAGAGTAGATAGGTAATGAATTTGTGCTTCTCTTCCATGTATTAAGATTTTGCATACATTGACATGAGTATATATCTTCTATGTATGTTTAGTTTTATTATTTCTAACCCCCACTTTGTGCCACAAGCTGTGGTAAGCACTAGATTAGATTTACTTTTCTTATTATTAGAATAGGTAAAATATCAAAACCTAAGACCCCCTTAGGGTTATTGCATGATTATGTTAGATTGGAGGTTTTGGAAACCTCCTTATCATGGTGTATTGTGATAAATTCTCCCCTAATCAGGTCTAACATATCCCCATATTGGTCATGCTTTCGCTTAACAAATGCATACCTAATTGGAAGTGTAGGTATGCTCTATCTTCTTTGAGTTAGGATTGATTTATAGATATGATGCATTTATGATTGCATACATTTTGGTGAATCTAATGTGAAATAACCATTGTAGGATTTATACACTTATTTTTCATTATTTTTATCATATATTTACCATACTGGGTCAACTGCATTGACCCAATTCTAACTTCTATGTGTAGGTTTAACACACAGTCACATCTAAATGACTCAATTTTTTCTATGCAAGCTCTTTTTCAAGTATAGGCTACTGTATCAACCCAACGACCTAGTATAATTTTCTAGACTTTCAGACATCCAGTCCAAACTACTAGGTTGACCCAATTGACCCTATATATTTTAAACACTTAGCAACATGCTTCTACAAAGTTAGATTGACTCTGTTGACCCTATTAACAAGATTTTCAAGCATTTATCAAGGTTTTTTGATAACAACCTCATTTATCTACATCTTCAGACTCACAAAGGTTCCTATCTATTCTTTCTCTTTCTTTACAGTCTTTCCTTTCATAGTTTGCAGTCTTTAAAACTGCCCCTATATAGTCAACTGGATTGACCCTGTTGACCCAGTTTTGTATTATGTGAGCTATCTAGATAACTAGGTTGACTCTATTGACCCTGTTCATTCTTAGACCTTTGATTCTAGAGTATAGGAGTGATACTATTGACCTTGTTCTATATTTTGTGCATACACTATCAACTAAAGTAACACTGTGCTATGTTTTAAAGTTAGAATTAACCTTTATATGCTAGTAATTAGCTCAAACTTTCATTTATTATTACTTTCATGCTTAAAATAGATCACATATTATAACTAGATAGATTTTTAATTTACCATTTAGTTTCACTATTTTCTATTTTATGCACACATGACCAAATCACAAAATCTTAAATAAATAATTTAACAATTGTTTACCCAAGGCTAACCTACTTGGATTTCATCACCAAGGGGGCATCTGAATTAGTTTTATAGACAAGTATAAACACATGGTTAATGGTATATTTTGGCTAAGTACTTGACACCCTTATCATTGTAGTGTGTGAAGTGAGGAGGTAGGCCCCAATACCAAGCATGTACCATTGCCAATATAGATCTCTTTCAACCCAAACATCCTGAAACCATCTTTAGATTGATTTTTAGTTCCTTTCTTATAGCCAAATTTCCATCACATTTAAAGTTATATTCTAAATAATCTAATAACATTTAGGTTAACCATCTGGTTAGCTTTTACTTTTCAAGTTAATTACTTGCTCTTTGCTCAATTGTATTTTATATTGCAAAAGCATGTATTGGCCAAAATTGGTGCAAGGTTTTGTGCTGTGTGCCTAAGTTATATAACCCTCATTAATATAATGGATTGTTTGTTTCCTTTAAGTTCTTGATTTTTACTTGCAAAATTATTCTTATCTCAGTACATGATCATTTTAGTCGACATAGTCTATTGTAGGCTATCTAATTTTCCTTGTTTGCTATATTAGATCAACCCAGTCGACCTTGTATAAATTTTTAGCCTTTGTTTTATGTACTAGATCAATTCAATCAACCTTATACTTTTTATAGGATATGTTCCCTGTATTTGGTCGACCCAATCGACCCTATACTACTTCTATCACTTTTTGTTTCATTGATTTTGCATTTCTCTTGCCTAGTTTTTAGTCCTTGTACTTCATCATGAATTTTCTATTTGAATACAACACTAAGTTGAATTCAACAAACATGATGAGTATTACCAATCGTCATAGGGTATCCCATATGTAGAGTAGGGATACTCTCCTAGATGATATTAATGTTCACATAACCACTCACACTACAAACTATGGGACTCCTCCTAATACCTCTTCATAATATAATCATCTCTTCTCTCTATAATACCAACCAAAATTAGAGTATACCCCTAAAATGCTCTTCTTTATCTCAAAATTTCCTCAACATCAAGGAAATTATCCCTCTA
Source organism: Torreya grandis (assembly GCA_037957365.1). Lineage (NCBI taxonomy): Eukaryota > Viridiplantae > Streptophyta > Pinopsida > Cupressales > Taxaceae > Torreya > Torreya grandis. The sequence continues at coordinate 3,901,011 of JARHVA010000867.1, read as the reverse complement.
CCATTTACCATATCATGATTACTGGTCAATCTGAAGAGAATCATTCACCTACTCCCACATTCTCAAATAGATTTGGGGTTACCACTTTATTTTATTCTCAACCTCCACCCTTGATTATGACCCCTTTTCATATCATGACCTCTTCTTCTTTAACTTCTTCTACCTCCATGCTTAGTATATCCACTAACATGGTAGGTTCTACATCTAGCGGGCCTCTCTTAATATCCACTATCCTTAATCATTCTACTAGTGCATCATTTTCTACCCAAGGTAATCATGCTTCTACTTATTCCTCTTCTCATCCATTCACTAGTCCATGCTTTGCTTCACAAGCAAATTTTGCCACTAGTGCCTCTCATTCTCATAGTTCCTCTCAATCTCCTATCAATACCAATAGTGGTACCCAAGCCACTAATACCAAATATAATACTTAAAATAATGATAATAATTCTGATTTAACTCACTAAATCTTGTTACAAACACTCAATCAAATGAATACCTTTCAAGTGCATAACAAAAATCAAATAATGAGAATGCAAAATCACCTTCTCCTTCTTGAAAAATCATCCTTAACCAATGAATTGGGGCACACATAATAAAAATGTTCCCCCTCTTCCTCTTTGATATTCCTAAGGCAATCTCATTCCTCAACCTCATTTGGTCAACAAAACCATTAAGCATCTTCAAAATGAACCTCTTACCACTCAAATTGCTAATATTGATATAGGAGGTATCACCCCTACAATTTCTTATAATGGATCAATTGATCCTAGCCTGCATCTTAAAACATTTGAAAATCTTTATAAGGATTAGGTTAAATTAAACACCTTTGACACTATCAAGATCCTAGCCAAAACCCTCATGGGTGATGCCTTAGATTGGTACAATCAACTTAGAACTTATTCTATTGTTAGTTTGGAAGATTTAATGAATGCTTTAGTTCAAAAATTCCAAACTAGTGATCTTCCAAAAAACACTTTGGCCCACTTCATAAATTACAAGCAACTTAAAAATGAAACTACCCAAGCTTTTTTTAAAAGGCGGAAAACTCTGTTAAACAAGTGTGAACATAACATGGCTGATGATAACCTTTTCCATCTCTTCACTAATGCTCTTTTTCCCAAGTTATAATATCAGGTCTGCACTCTCCATGTATTTTGGAGGAGGCTATTAACCAAGACAAACGTCAGTATTTCCTTATGCATCAATTATATCTACGCCAACCTTTTGCAGGTTCTCATCTCTTACTTAAGAACAAAAATCATAATGCTACCAATGATGGTGTCATGAATTCTTATGACACCATTCACACTATCCAAGCTGTCATTCTTAACTAATATTTGGAACTAGCTCCCCCTTCTCAATAATATACAAATCCTTATTTATATTCACCAAATACTATCAAAATTCACAAACCCTTATCCTTAGCCAAATTACTTAAGCATCTACCTAGGCCTCTACAACAAGAACTTGACCCTACTCATCCTATGAAATCTTGGTATGATCCTAACAAGTTTTATTAGTTTCATGCTAGTTGGGGTCATTCTCATGAGACCTGTAATAGCTCCATAATTTAGCTATGGATTTTCTTCTTGGTCCTAATTTTTATCATGATTCTATCATTTAAAAACATCAACAAGCCTATGACATTGCTTTTAAGGCTCATGAATCACATACTAAATCTCAAGCCTTAAATCAAGCTAATGTTCATTTGGCTATCTACAAAGACCCTCTCCTAATCATAAACCTAATAAGGATACTCAAGACAATCCAACTCCTTCCACCAATAATGTATAAAGTCTTTTTGACCCAATTTTTGAAGAGAATGTGGTTAACATGACAATATGCGAAGGGTGGCTATTTTATTTGATCCTCAACCTATCTACACTCCTTTATCTTGCACATTTTATGTTATCCAAGATTATTCTCCAACTCATTTAAATGAGTTGGGCAAGATGACCTGTAACCTTTGATGATCCGATTCCAAATTCTCCCTTGGATAACACTTCATATTTTATTTCTACCATTCTTCCCTCTTCTAACAATAATGATAATCACGCCTTTACTAACACTTCTTTTACCAATTCTCAAAATCAACCTAAACCAACCACTTCTTCTTATCAACAAAGTTTACATTATTATTCTAAAACTTCTCTTTCTTATCAACACAAATTCCAATTCACTTTGGTTACTCCTTCTGAGGACCTTCTTAATCATTATGCACCTATTTCTAATAGTATTCTTATAGATTATGATGAGTGGGATCCCATTATGGAAATCACTAATCTACCATCCCAAATTCTATTCCTTTATCTTATGAGGACCTCTCTACATCATAAAAACCATCTTATCTAACTATTATTTGATATAAACATCCTTCATCCTCCCCTAGCAGGACGTGAAGCAACCTTATTTGGATCCAAGGATAACATATTATAACTGTGTGAAGAGATGTCTATTTATGTTGATGAAATAATGGACACTTCTCTTTCTTTAAAATTTCTTGTCACTTCTATGATTCTTGATGAGATTCTACTTCATACGGATGATCCTCCTTTATTCATTAGTATCCAAATAGGTGATATCTAAATCAAACATGCATTGATTGATGAGGGTTCAGGGACTTACATTACCTCTCTCAATTTTATCAAAACCCTTATATATTTTGAACGCAATCTAAAATAAAACACATGTCAAGGATATGATCAAAGGAAAATTACTCCATTAGTTTGTGTGTGGTTTCCCATTGCTATCCCACCTGTCACTATTCATGTGAAGGTGATGATATTTAACTTTCTTCTTTCTTATAACATCTTGCTTGGTAGGCTGTGGACTCACCATATGAGAGCAGTTGCTTCTTTCACCTTCCAATGCATTAAATTCCCTCACAATGGAGTAATTTATGAGATTCATGGTGATATTAACCCTTAAAAATTTGAACAATTCTAAGACTATGGTGTCTTCAATATTCCTACTCTTGAACCTTTGTTCAGTGTTCCATTTCACGAGTCTTAATGCTTCAATTTTACCATTAATTTGACTTGAGGTTACAATGGTCATCCCAAACTCATTAGGAATATTCCTCATAACCTCTTATATTTTGATGATGATGAGCTTGATGAGATCAACTTAAAGATTAAAACTTCTAATGTCTCACCTCATCTCATCTCATAGCTTTCAGCTTCTTTGTAGCCTCGTTCTTGCAAACTTCATTATGATGATATTTTGATTGTCTTGACTAAGACTTGAAATTTTATTAACCACACTTTTTTATATGATAAGGTTATCCCTACTTGCACCATTGATCTTCACACACCTAATTATGATGATGGTTATTCCTTAGTGATCCATTCTTAAATGGTCTTATTCAGGCCCGTGATGCTAAAATTATCTGTTATCATTCTTCTTTGTTTGAGTCTTCTCATACATATTCAATTTTACCTCATTTATACTTCTTAATTTTAATATTTTTCATATTTATTTTAGGGTAGAGATGGCATCGACATCTCTAGTTTTTGAGGAACCTCATAGAAGTATGCTCATGAATCATACTATGACTGGGCCTTACCACTTTGCTAGGTGTATACACATAATATTTTCACACTTTTATTGATTACTGACACTTTTTATCTTGTGAGAACTTACCGAGTCTCAATCTCTCTGAGTGCATGCCTTAAGGGGTGCACTGAGAAAGGGGTGGGCAGACTTTTGATACTTCATAAGATTGTTATTCTTTTTACCACTTGATATCTACACTCTTGCCTCCTAAAACCTTGAACCCTAAGCTTATTTATCTCTTTCCTATCTATTCCCATCATTATTGATGTATTATCCCTCATTATTACCTTGTTTCCCTTTTGACCTATTCACTAAGCTAGGTCGACCTGGTCGACTGTTTCTATCAAATTTTCACTTTCACATTCAAAAAGGAATAAGAAACTAAGGGAAATGGTCTAGGGTTAGATGATACCTGGATGAAGTTTGCGCACCATTATCTAGACATTTGTAGGGACTCCTCTTTGGTTGTGGAGGATGACACCTGTAGAAGAAAGAGACTCAAACACAGAGATTGTTAGATGGATAGATGGTGGGCTGCCAAGCAAAAGCTTGATCCCAGAAGTGCAAAGACTTCCTTGAGGGATGACAACCCAGTAGTTGATAAAAATAATGTCTGATAAAGAGCATAATGTTGCTAGAAATAGAAATGATAAAAGACTGAACAAAAGAAATGAAAAACAAATGCATACCTGTACGGGGCAAGCTGTCTTCCACAGTCATCGATGTTTAGTTAGTCTATCGACGTCGGTTGGTAAGGTCACCAATGTCAGTTACTCTGTCGATGTCGGTAGGGGCAGTGGGCTTGGTGGCTGGCGTCGGTTGGGGCAATGGCCTTAGACAGGGTCTAGATGGGTTTATGGTTTGCAGAATGGTCTGAGAGTCTATTTGGAGGTCTGTACAGGGTTTACAGGGCAGAAAGTATGGTCTGAAAATGGGACCAGGCAAAGGATTGGGGTGAAAAGGAGAATAAGGATTCAGGTCTGGTCTGGTTGATAGCTGGGTCTGGGTGGTGATATGGCTTAGAAGAAATAAACAAAATACTGATTATAAAGACATTCTAAGCTATTGAAATGACATAAAAGAAGAATACTTACCTCTTGCCTATTGAAGAAGAAGTGTAGGAGACCTGTTGCTGAATGTAGAAGACTACCTGCAGAGTGAGCTCCTGTAGCCTGTGATGCTTGCTATGCCTGAGAGAGAGAGGGAGAGAGGTCGAATGATTTGCTAATTGAAGATTGAAAGGTTGGATTGTTCAAGATTGAAAGGTCAAATTGTTGAAGAGATCGGGCCTGCATTCGGGGTGCTGAACGTAGTTTTGAAGGCAAATAATGCCAGCAATACCACTGATGTTGGCCAACTACTGACCGACATTGGCAGCCAAAGAATAGGAAAAAGGGCTTAAAATAGCCTTTTGTCTATTCTTCCTTCTGCCGAGGTCAGCTAGTCATGGGAAAACGGTTGAAGGCAGGTTAAATGAGATGTGAGGATGAGTGGGAGAATGAAATGGGGTCTTAAGTCATTTAAGACTTGGCATGGGGTAGTGGAGGGCATCCAAGGAGAGGTATCCTAGGAGGGGTGAGGTGTTAAGGAGAGAGAGAGAGGGAATTATTAATTCAAAATAGATAATTATTTTAAATTAATAAGACATAGGTGGGTTAGGGATGGTTAAAAGTGGAAAGGGACCAAGGGGAGGATGACTAAAGGATAGACACGATTTCGGTGTCTACATTTGTCCCTTTTTGTCTTGTTGGTTGTTCTTGATGAACTGTAAGACAAAAATAAGGGTTGGTTGCCCCAGGTATGGGATAAGGTGTTCCCCCCTTAAAGCGGGAGTTGAGGGAAGGGAACCTGAGATCGTGTGTTGATTTGACAGAGAGATGGATGAAAATGGTGAAGCTGAGTGTGAACGCTACAAAAGTTGGGATTGCGCGCATACCACTTCATGAAATGGTCAGGTTAAATTATTGCAGGTCAAGGTCGAGGAGTGCCAAAATTGAAATAATCAGGCCCCAACATTTAGTCATCGCTGATTGGGTTATTCGATCGAAGCTGTAGCTCCAAAGGGTCATCCTGTTCCAGGTATCTCGGGCTCAGGAAGTGCTCTTAGAAAACACAAAAAAAGTCACAAGTATTGGGGATCAACTTGCTCGCGATCCAATACTTGTGAGGGTTGAAATGCGGGTTGCAGATAAGTTTGCTAACCATTTGTGAGGTAGCATACATGCAAAAACAACCAAGGCAACGTTGTCTTGGAAGTGGTCGGAGGAGATAGTTGTGATCTCCAAAGTCGTTGGTCGAGATAGATAGTTGGTCGAATGAATAGACAGACGAAGGAATGTGGCTGAGCTAACCTCAGAAGATGTCAGGTCATCTGAGTGCTGCCTACATAGCCCCTATGTTAGGGCCTCAGGCCGATGTAGTTCTCCCAAAAGGGAGGAAGGGTAAAAGTTATGGATTTTTGGTTTGGTCTAGGTTAAGTCATGGTCAAAGGTAAGATGGTTTGTCCATCAAGTAGATGAACAAATGAGGGTGGTCAAGCTAACCCCAGAAGATGTCATGTTATCTGAGTGCTGCCTACATAGCCCCTATTATTTAGGGCCTTAGACTAATGTAGTTCAAGCTAGGAGTCAAAGTCGGTCAATAGATTGGTTGATGATCGGTTTGGTCATGATAAAGATTTAGCACTTCCCATGTCTGAGGGTACGTACTTGAAATGATGAGGGGAAGATGGTTTGTCCATCAAATAGATGAACAAACGGATGTGGCTGAGCTAACCCCAGAAGACATCATGTCATCTGAGTGCTGCCTACATAGCCCCAGTCTTAGGGCCTTAGACCAATGTAGTTCAGACTAAGAGGCAAAATGGTTGATGATTGGTTTGGTCATGTGTTGAAATGATGAGGATAAGATGATGTTACAGCCTTTTCCATATTGTGTGATGGTGTATTCTGTAACATTGGTTGAGGGGTCTTTCATCCCTAGCAATTTTCCATATTCGTGATGGATGTATGCTAAAAATGAATTGAGTATGTGTATGCTTCAACAAGTAATGGTTTATGCTTGGCATAAATTGTGTGGTCGATAGTTTCCATGTGTATTGGTGTCCATAGAAACTATGTGAAATGGACTATGTCATGTTGGTGGTCTGAAAATGTTTGGGTTGGTTTGGTTTGAGAAAATGATTTGGTTGAATGTGACCAAAGTGTGAAAAAAAAGTGAAAGGCAAATTGCTCTTTCATTGACACGGACCAATATGATAGCATAGATAGGGGTTGTTAGAACTAAGAGCCCCATTCATGCATTACATCATTGACCATGGGTTGTGTTAGAGAGGTAATCGCATCACTTTGACATTTAAGTGAGCTCGAAGTCCCTTGAGCAGGTGATATAATATATGAGGATAGGGTAACCCCTTTTAGTAGGGATAACTTTGCCCCTTTTTATAGGAGACCTTGAGACGACTACAAGCCAAGTCCATGACCCTCTTTTTTTTTTTTGAGGTAGACTGATCAATGCGAGAAGTCTACATAGAGATGTCATTTTGTTTTGTGGTAATTTGTGAAGCTGATCGATGCAAGAAGCTTCTGAGAGAGTGTTGTTTGTAACAAGATTTTAAGCATAGCCATCCTTCGAAGGAGTGGTCTATATTTTTAGTTTATACATATATTTGAGGGCTTTGAATAGCTATCCTTCGAGGGAGCAGTCTATTAGCTACAATAATGATGATACAACTATCCTTCGAGGGAGCAGTCTGCCTTTAGAGTTGTGACCTTTTGATATTTTGACATCCAAATTTATTTTTGATAGAATTTTGAGTCATGGACAAGACTATAGAAGTTTAAAGACTCCCTTTTATTAGGACAAAGCATTCATACTTTATAAAAGGGTTACATAGGGTTTATTTTAGGGGAACAGGGTTGAAAGGAATGAGGATTAAGAGGATGGGGTTGCTCAAGGGACGAGCTCAAGTTAAATGTCAAGTGAACGAGTACTCGACTAACAGTAGAATGGTTGCAGATGCAAGGCATTAAAGGGCTCAAGTTCTGATAAGTCCCTAGTCCATGCTTGTGCGTGATGATGTAAGGTCCGAGCCAATTTGGAGCAAACTTGTCTTTGTTTACTTCTTTCCAAATTGGTCACGTGTTGGTTGATGTTAGACATGAAGTTGGTTGATGTGTTGTTGGATTGTTTGGTTGATACTTGGTCGAGGCTTGGTTGGTGCTTGTTTGAGGATGTGATTAAAAGGTTGGTTGATGTTTGGTCATTGTTTGGTTGATGTCTGGTCGGTGCTTGGTTGATTGATATTTGGTCAATGGTCAGTTGAATGTTTGGTCGAGGTCAGTTGAGGTCATGATTAAAAGGTTTGGTTGATCTTTGGTCAAGGTTTGGTTGATGTTTGGTCGATGTCTGGTCAATGTTTGGTCATTGTTTGGTCGATGAAGGACATGAATTTGGTTGATATGTTGTTGGATTATTTGGCTGGATGATGTTTGGTCATTGTTTGGTTGGTCAATGTTTGGTCAATGGTCGGTTGAATGTTTGGTCGAGGTTTGGTTAATGGTCAGTTGAATGTTTGGTCAATGGTCAGTCGATATTTGGTCATTGTTTGGTCGAGGCCATAGTTGAGGTCATGATTAAAAGATTTGGTTGATGTTTGGTCAAGGTTTGGTCGATGATTGGTCGAGGCTTAGTCGAGGCTTGGTTGAGGTCGATTGAGACTTGGTCGACGTGTGATTGATGTTTGGTCGAAGTCATTATTGAGGTCATGATTAAAAGGTTTGGTTGATGTTTGGTCAAGGTGTGATTAAGGTCATGATTAAAAGGTTTAGTTGATGGTTATGATAGTCAAGATAAGGTCGAATTCCCCCAGTTGCTAGGTAGAATGTTTGACAAATTTAGTTGGAGAGGGTGAGATCCTGATCTGCCAGATTGGAGGCAAGAATCTCAAAATCATGAATGGTGACAGAGGCAATGGTTGGTAATGATGTGATTAAAGTGGCTAATGGTTGGGGGTCATTAGGTTGGACCTCCATTGATTGTAAGGCTTGGATCAAAGTTTGATGATGTTGTGGAGAGTTTTGTATGAGATCATACAAAGACATCTTCACAGGGGTCATGTGGTGAGGTTGCTTCACCATGGAGTCAGGGATTGTCTTTGAGGATGCTGGTCGAGATGTGCCCAAGACAGTAATCTTGGGTTTTGGTTGTGGTGAAGGCTTGGTAGATGGGGATGTCCAAGGAATAGAAACATGTCTTTTCCCTTTATCCTTTTGGGTTGGTGGGCTGGTGGTCAAGTTGATTGTGTTGATTTTGAATAATGGGGTTAAAGGTGGTGGAGGGACCATAGTCTTGTGTTGAGATCCTGATTTAGGTGATGATGTTTGTGAGACATGTGATGGTGTCAATGATTTGGTTAAAGGGTAGTCAAGAGGATCCTTGATGAGAAGGGTATCCTTTTTTCCAGTGTTGATGAATGACAGCTTTAAGAACGCAACAACGCTCAGTGTCATGTCCTGGTGTGTGATGATAGTGACAAAATTTAGTGTTGTCGAACCAAGATGGTCTTGATATGAGAGTTGATGAGTATGAATATGAGGAGGTTTGGGAGGCATGGGATGATGTTGAAGGTTTGTTGATAATATGGTCAAGAGGAAGGGTGTCTTTCTTCAAGCATTGGTGAATGACAACCTTGAGGGCACAATAAAGCTCAGTGTTATGTCCCGGCATGCGATGATACGCACAAACTGTAGTGTCGTCGAACCAAGGGGGTTTTGGTTTGAGAGATTGGTATGGTTTAAGAGGTGGGAGACTGATGTGAGAAGATTGCAACAATTGGCATAATAGTAAGGCATAAAAACCTGTTAATGGGTTTGGGCATTTTGTTGCAGTAGGGGTTGATGACTTTTGTTCTAGAGTTGAAGGAGGCATTGGTCGTTTTGGAGGAAATATAGGTTTGATGGGTTGAGAGAGTAATGGAGGCAATTTTCCTCTATGAGGTATGGGAGTAGGAAGCACTCCTATTAAGGTGGATGGATGTGGGCCCAAAATAGAGGGCAATAATGAAGGTGGGGGAGTAATTCTCTGGTGTGGTTTAGTAGCCTTCTTTGGTTTGGTTTGAGGGCCACTATTGTGTGAGGCAAAGTTAGAGTCTACCCTCACTTGTGGGTGAGTGAGGTTTGATATAGGCCGAATGTCGAAAGATTTAATCTCTTTGGGCATGATGGATGCCTGCTTAGGTTTGGGTTCAGATGTGGACGAAGGTGAATGAGATGTAGTGATCTCAGGCAAAAGGCAAGAGAAAACCATCACTGGGTCTTTCTCAGTTGAAGTGGGTGAAGAGATAGGGTCTTCTCTTGGTGGAGAAGAAATAGGAAAATGTGGCTCCTCAAGAGGATAGAGGGCAGGGATGATGGTGCCTTTTGCTTGCGATTGAGGAGTAGGAAGGGTAGGGTCCTTGATTGGTAGGAGGAATGATGAAGGTGGGGCTAATGGCATTGCTATGGTCAAAGTGTCCTCCAATATAAGAGAGGTTGATGGAGGACTACTAGGAGAAGAAAGTTATTCATCCTATGATGGATGAATAGGAAAAGAAGGGTCTTCCACCTGTGGAGGAGGTTGGTCAGAGACAAGAGGCGAGACCGTGTTGACCGTGCATATATCATGCTCTTGGGAGCTATCGGCCATGGTCTGGACATTGTTTTGGCTAGGAGGATGGTTAGGAAAAGGTTGTTCGAAGATGTCAATGTTTTTATTGGGTGGGGCATTTGGGTTATCCAAAACAAGATCCCCCTTATCTATCATGTCTTGGACAATGTTTTTGAAGGTTTGGCAGTTGTTGATGTCATGGCCTTAGACACGATGATAGTGATAGAAGTCATTTTACCTATACCATGTAGGGATGGATTTTGAAGGGTCAAATTGAGGTGGTCAGATTGGAGGGAGATTAAGGATCCCCTGCTTGACGAGTTTTTCCAACACGGAAGCGTATGACTCTCCAATTGGAGTGTACTAACACTATATATACCGTTGTTGGAATTGTTTTGTGATGCTTTGAGATGTGGAAGGTTGAGAATGGTCGGTTGTTGTTGAAGATGGTGATCTAACGACCATAGTGTTGGCCACTCCTTTGGATTTGGAATGGGAAGAAAAAGGTCTGGAATAAGAAGGGTCATCAATTTTCGCATTGGTATTACGCAATATGACCTTATCCTCTTCAATAGTGTGGAGTTCAAGCTTTCAGGCCATGGCAAGAGCCTCGTCAAAAGTGCAGAATGTTTGAACCCACAAGGTGGATGAGATGTGCTTGGTGCATGCTCGAGAAAAGAGCTCAATGAGGTCAGGTTGGGGCAAAGAGGAGAGTTGGTTGATTAATCCTCTCCAATGGGCGACAAAATTGACTATGGATTCATCATCAAATTGCCTGATAGAGTAGAGGTCTGTGATTGAGACTTTTTTGGTGATATTGATTGAAAAGTGGTCGAGAAATAATTGGGCGAGTTGAGTGAATGAAAAGAGAGAGTGACTGGTAAGAGAGCTGTACCAATCAAGAGCAGCACCATCAAGTGACATGGGGAATGTGCGTAGCAATAATGCATCATCATGGGCTATAAGATAACAAGCATGTCTGAATGCTTGTAGATGTTGTTGTGGGTCTTCCTTACTTTGGAAGTGAGTAAACTTAGGAAGCTCCCACTGACTGGGATACAGCCTGATTGGGATGGAGGGATGGATGGGTTCATTACAAATTTGGTCATATGAAAAGACATTGCTTGAACCAGAAATGAAAGCCTCAAGATTAGACATTTTGTCTATCAGCATCTTGATGAGATCGGTTGATGGATTGGCGATGGGGCACCCCCTAGGTTGTAAGGCACTTAGAAGGTGCTAGAAGAGGCGTATGACGTAGTCGGTTGCACTTGTATAGGCATAACATATTGATAACTAGTCATTGGGATAGATGTGGAAGCCAGGGGTGGTTGTGCCATGGAGGTAGAAGGCATAAGTTGACTAGATACCGCTAAAGGTGGTTGCATGGTGGCATTGGCAAAAGGGGAGGTAGACACTCCTACATTTATGGGCACAAAAGTGTGTGGAGTCGAGACAATCAAGTTCTGGTATGATGTAGAACTTGGTTGAATTGTGTGTGGTTGAGGAGGTAATGAAACCCCGATGGAGATCGATCTAAAAATAGATGGGGAGGCCAAACTTTGCATATTGGCCATGGTCGGGTTAATGGTTGAGGCAATAGTCTGAGTCATAAAAGGCTAGGTAGTGGATGGTGTTGATGTCATCGCCGCTTCACCCGAAAGGTCTCGCATTTGGTTTCTTGCGAGATAGTGTTGGAGAGCCTTGACGTTGTGGTCAAGGAGTCTCTCAAAGTTTGGGTCCCCTTCGGGGACAATTGAAGGTTGATTGGGAGTTGGTCGGGTAGGAGTCCGTTCAGTCTCTAAATGATACTCCATTAGAGGACTAGGCATAGATGGTGAAGGTGGGAGTGGTCGTTGCCTTGTGTGGTCAAGAAGAGTTCTGGTTTGACTGCGTGTCAAAACCATTCAAGACAAGAAGGGTCAGGGTCCAAAAACTATGTTTTTTTAGTTTCAAAAACTCAGAATGGATGCTGGACAGCAAGAAAGTTAGGTTTTTAAGCTTGCTATTTTGAGAAGAAAAGTTTGGACAGTGACCGACGTCGGTTGAAAAACTGATGTCAGTGAAATAGATTGTCGATGTTGGTCAGATAACCGGTGCTAGTGAATAAAGGTTGCCAATGTCGATGAAAAAATTGATGTCGGTTACTGTTTTTTCTAAAAACTTAGAAGATTTGAAAGTTTTAGGAAAAAGAAGAAAACGTCCTCACTAGCTCAAAAAACCAGATAAAGACAAAAAAATAGATGGAGACAGGCAGACCCTAAGCCTTAAATCCTAAGAATCAACTTTTAGAATCATGTTGGCTTATGCCTTAGATGAATGTGTTTGGGAAGTAGGCTTGTAGAACGGGTCCTAGAAGAGGTAGTCTAAAGCTAGTTTCAGGTTAGTTTTGGTGCTCAAGAGTCTGTGTTAGGTTCCGTACATGGCCTAGTGCTAAAGAGCAAGCTCTCCTCACTTCACGAGCCCAGTGATAAGCTAATCTCACTTAGCCAGTATATACTTCCCCTAGAGATTATCCTCTGCTAGAGAATAGAGTGGGCTTTCCCCTTGGTAGTGAAGTCCAAGTGGGATTGCCGAGATGGGTAAGGTATCGGCTAGGTTATGAAATCCTAGTCGGACCTTGTCTCAGGTAAGTTAAGATGTTTGATTTTGTGCAAGTGATTTGGATGTGTAACATAAGTGGCCTATGATTAATTCATGATGTAGTTTTAATTACTAGATGTGTGGACTAAATATGCATTCAGACAAAAATGAGATGCAATAGATTTTAAGCCCATATTGAAATGTGTGTTCATATGCAAATAATATGAGAAAGGGTTGAAGAATATGACTTTGACTATGTTAGGATTGTGGAGCTAAAAGCTTCACTGATGCAAACAGGAGAGGAGGTTGCTGAAGGTTGCTGAGTTGCAGAGAAGTTGGGGTCGGTCTGATCAGCTGACGTCGGCAGGATAGCATAGAGAAGCAACCGACATCGATCATTTATCGGCCAACGTCGGTCACCTCCAGGCAGACAGGGACCGACGTCAGTCGCCTGTGTGGTTCGACTGTGAGCTAATTACGGGCAGTTAGCTAACGAACCAAGTGTTTGCATGACCAGGGCTAATTATAGACTGAGAGCTGCGGATCTAATTATTGTAATTAGATGTCTAATTATTGTTTGGATGAGATCTATATAATAGACTCATGGTTGTATTGGAAAAGTGTGCTAGGGAGTAAGAGAGCATAATTATAAGCTCCTTCTGTGTGTGAGGTAGAGTAATGGTGCGTTCCTCCTAGTGCCTCAGTACCAAGTGTGTTGGTGCTGGATTGGAGAGCCAACTGGGTTCTTCAGGAGTGTAGGATCTTGGTCACAGTTGCATGGCCTATATAGGAGATCTACATGGTAAGTAAGATCATTGATCTGCAGGTGTATGTGTGTGCAAGGTCGAGGTTCATAGGTGAGCAGAACCATTGTTTGATTTGTAGGTGTGCAAGGTCATATAGACAGCAACACAATAGGGAGCAGTATCAGGCAGGATCTACTTGGAGTATAGGTGTGTACTCGGATAGAGCAAAGAGGAAGGCAAGGGAGTTCCTTCCATAAGTATGGTCTGTTGAAGTGCAGGTTATTGCAGGTTCATGGGAGATCTACTTGAAGTACCTTGAGTACTTGTGGAGCACGTGGAGTGCTTGTGGAGTGCGTGGAGCACTTGTGTTGTGCATGGAGCACGGGAGGTGAACACCAACGCTGTATTTGAGTTGGGTGTTGGGACCTGTGAGAGGGAGAGCTTTGGGGAGAAGATTTACTGTTCACTTGAGGTGTGGGAAACCTCTGTAAGGTGGTGGAGAAGATGTGGGATATTCTCTATTGTATTCTTTTCTGTATAAAGTGTTAATACAAGTTGTGTATTGTCTCTCATATGCTGTGTTATTCTGAATTCTAGTTACTTGGTGAATCTGGTTATTTCCGCATATTATAGTTGCTTGAAATTTAGTAATCAATTATATGCTTCCAGTGTTTCGCATCCCTGATAGACTAGTCTAAGATGCAAGAAGGAAAGAAGGGTCTTTTTTAACCTTGCTAATGGTGTCTTTTGGAAGAGATAGAAGAAAGAGATGTAAGGAGAGATCTAATGCACCTATATGAAAAGTTTGTTTAGAAGAAAAAGTATGAACCCAAGGAAAAGTCCTAGGGTCCCACCGGGAGTGCCAGAATGTTTCTATCAAATTTTTGCTTTCACATTCAAAAAAGAATAAGAAACTAAGGGAAATGGCCTAGGGTTAGATGATACCCGAATGAGGTCTGTGCACCGTTATCCAGATGTTTGTAGGGACTCCTCTTTGGTTGTGGAGGATGACACCTGTAGAAGAAAGAGACTCAAACACAGAGATTGTTAGATGGATAGATGGTGGGCTGCCAAGCAAAAGCTTGATCCCAGAAGTGCAAAGACTTCCTTGAGGGATGACAACCCACTAGTTGATAAAAATAATGTCTGATAAAGAGCAAAATGTTGCTAGAAATAGAAATGATAAAAGACTGAACAAAAGAAATGAAAAACAAATGCATACCTGTATGGGGCAAGTTGTCTTCCATAGTCGCCAGCATCGGTTAGTCTGCCGACGTCAGTTGGTAAGGTCACTGACGTCAGTTACTCTACCGACGTCGGTAGGGGTAGTGGGCCTGGTGGCCGGCGTCGATCGGGGCAATGGCCTTGGATAGGGTCTGGATGGGTTTATGGTCTGCAGAATGGTCTGAGAGTCTGTTTGGAGGTCTGTATAGGGTTTATAGGGTAGAAAGTATGGTCTAAAAAGGGGACCAGGAAAAGGATTGGGGTGAAAAGGAGAATAAGGATTCGGGTCTAGTCTGGTTGATAGCTGGGTCTGGGTGGTGATATGGCTTAGAAGCAATAAACAAAAAACTGATTACAGAGACATTCTAAGCAACTAAAATGACATAAAAGAAGAATACTTACCTCTTGCCTACTGCAGAAGAAGTGTAGGAGACCTGTTGCTGATGCTACTGAATGTAGAAGACTACCTACAGAGTGAGCTCCTGTAGCCTGTGATGCTTGCTGTGCCTGAGAGAGAGAGGGAGAGAGGTCAGATGATTTGCTGATTGAAGATTGAAAGGTCAAATTGTTCAAGATTAAAAGGTTGGATTGTTGAAGAGATCAGCCCTGCGTTTGGGGTGCTGAATGCAATTTTGAAGGCAACTGATGCCAGCAATACCATCGACATCGGCCGACTACTGATCGATGTCGGCAGCCAAAGAATAGGAAAAAGGGCTAAAAATATCCTTTTGTCCGTTCTTCCTTCTGCTGAGGTTAGCTGGTCATGGGAAAATGGTTGAAGGTGGGTTAAATGAGACGTGAGGATGAGTGGGAGAATGAAATGGGGTCTTAAGTCATTTAAGACTTGGCATGGGGTAGTGGAGGGCATCTAAGGAGAGGTATCCTAGGAGGGGTGAGGTGTCAAGGAGAGAGAGAGAGGGAATTATTAATTCAAAATAGATAATTATTTTAAATTAATAAGACATAGGTGGGTTAGGGATGGTTAGAAGTGGAAAGGGACCAAGGGGGAGGATGACCAAGGGATAGACACGATTTCAGTGTCTACATCGACCTAGCTTATTCTGGGGATAATTTTCCTTTCCTTGTTACCTTGCATCCCAACTGACCTAGCATAAACTTCAAACATTAGCTTGATAATGTGCTAAGTCAACTTGATTGACCTAGCATAATTGACATGTCTAAAAGTCTTTAGGGTGAGATACTACTATATATACAAGGTCATTCCTTACTATTTCATAAGAGAGTTGAATTAAGTGAAGAAGTGCGAATGGACATCTGCTTATTGACCATTCTACTTGAGAAATAAAGCTTTAGGTTTCAGTGTTTTTCCTTGGAGCTCCAATTTTGTCTTCTAAGAAGTATTTTGGATGATTAGTAGGTCATGTATCCTAGAGATTATTTATCTTATTTGTCCTTATAAGCCAAAATAATCTCTTGCAAAGCACCATTGGCCAAGGGAGAGGTTGAGACTCGATAGGTTCATCTTCAAAGGTAAGTATTCCTAAATTTATTTCTCCTTTGTAAGAGTAGATAGATAATGTAGTATGTATTCTTCTCTCCCATGTATTAGGATTCCATATACATTGATGTGAGTATATGTATCCTATAGATGTTTAGTTTAGTTTTTACTTACTTATTTTGTTCTAACCCCCACTTTGTGCCACAAGATTTGGTGAGCACTAGATTAGTTTACTTTTCTTGTTATTAGATTAGTTTACTTTCTTATTTATTATCATAAGTGATCATAAAAACCATAAGAATCTTTTAGGGTTGTTGTATGATTATGTTAGACTTTAGGCTTTGGAACCCTGCCTAGCATGATGTGTTGTGACAAATGATACAAGTGATCCCATAATCTGGTCTAGTAGATCCTCATATTGGTCATGATCCCACTTAATAAATGTGTGCCCCAATCGGAAGTGTAGGTGTGATCTATCTTATCTAATCTAGGATTGATTCATGTGTATCATATAATTCTGATTGCATATATTCTGGTGAACCCAATGTGATTCAAACCCTTATAGGGTCTCTTTCACTTATTTTAATTCATTTATATCTTTTCTATTATATGTTTTGACTTGCTGGTTCAATTATATCAACCTTTCTATTTTTATTTGTGTGTAGGAATAGGCAACTGGACACAAGTTTCTAATACTTTACAAAATTTCTATTTAGCCTACTAGGTCGACCGGGTTGACCTAGCACATTTCCAACCACTTTGTAGTAGGTTCCTGTTCAAGATTCACAATGTAGGTTCCAAATTTTAGACTTCTAAATTTTTAGTCTAGTCAACTAGGTCGACCAACTTGCCTTAGCACATTTTTAGATATCTAATTCAGTCTACTAGGTCAACCAAGTTGACTTAGCACACTTTTTTAGTAGGTTCCTATCTCACTTGGTCGACCAATTCAACCTAGTTCTATAGATTAGGATAATTTTCTCCAAGGCTATGGGTTAGTTACCTATTTTTTTCATCTCTAAAACACCAAGGTCAATTTGTATTTCTTTTTTTCTACTCTGTTATATAATTTTCTTTCAAAATTACAATCTATTTATGTATACCAATTGGATTGACCAACATTAGTTTAATTGACTACATATTTCATTTTAGTATCTATTTTTCTAGACTAGATATAATCATATTTCATTTCATCTTTCATCTTTTTAACAATCCTTTCTCTTATTCTATCTGCTATGCTACGTTGACCAGTTTGACTCTGCACTATCCCAAACCCTACTTTCTACCTTTTTCAACTGCACTAGGTTGACCTAGCATTTTTTATAGCTTTTGTACACTACACTAAGTTGATCAGGTCAACCTATCAAATTTTTGAAGCCTTTTTACCTTTTTGTCAGCTTTTGCTCTTTAAACTGGGTCAATTCTATGGACCCTATCTGGCTTTATTGCCCCTATTTTATACTAGGTTGATCGGGTCAACCTAGCTATATTTCTATCATTTTTTGAATCCTTTATTTTCTCATCTTGATTTCCTTCCTCTTTCAACGTGGATTTCCTATTGGGTGACAACACTAAATCTCAAAAAATAGGCATGATGGAATTCACTAATCCTCATAGGGTTTCCCATAGAAAAAGTAGAGTTCCTTTCATAAATGCTAGTAATGTCTATATTTCAACTCGCACAATAGACTATTTGTTCTTTCATGATACTTTAAGAAATAATCCTTCTTTTATCCTAGAAAACCAACTTAAGTTAAAGTATACTCCTGAAATGATTTTCTTAATTAACCAATTTCTCCAACATAAAGGGAAAGATCCATCTACCATTTACAATCTCATGATTAGTGGTCAAGACAATGAACCTCATTCACCATGTTATACATTCTCAAATGGATTTGGTAGTACTAATTTATTTGCTTCACAACCTCTCCCTTCAATCATGACCTCTTCTCACGCTTCTTCTTCTTCCTTCCTTTCTTCTACCTCCATGCCTAGTATTTCAACTACGATGGTTGGTTCTACATCTAGTGGACCTCTCTTAAGATCCACTATCCTTAATCCTTCCCCTAGTTCATTGTTTGCTACCCAAGGCACTCATGATTCTTCCTATATTCCATTCACTAGTCCATATTTTGCTACACAAGAAATCTTTGCCACAAGTAACTCTCATTCTTATCTCATCTCAAGTTATCAATAACACCAATAGTGGTACCCAAGCCACTAATACCAACACCAACTCTTTTAATAATTTTAGCCAAACTCACCAAATTCTATTGCAAACTCTCAATCAAATGAATGCTTTCCAAGCTCATAACACAAATCAATTGATGAGGATGAAAAATCACCTTCTTCATCTTCAAATGCAATCATAACCAATGGCTTGGGGCACACATAACCAAAGTGTTCCTCTCACTCCTCTTCGAGATGCTCAAGATAATCTTATTCCTCAACCTCCTTTAATCAGTAAAACTATCAAACATATACAAAATGAACTTCTCACTACTCAAATTGTTAACATTGATATAGGAAGTATAACACCTACAATCTCTTATAATTGATCAACCAATCCTTCTCTTCATCTTAAAACATTTGAAAATATTTATAAAGATTGGGTTAAGTTAAACACCTTTGTCGCTACCAAGCTCCTTGTTAAGACCCTCATAGGTGATGCCTTGGATTGGTACAATCAACTTAGACCTCATTCCATTACTAGTTTGGAGGATCTAGTGAATGCTTTAGTTTAAGAATTCCAAACTTGTGTTCTTCTTGAAAACACTTTGGTCTATTTCTTCAATTACAAGCAAAGTGAAAATGAAACTGCCTAAACATCTGTTAAATGATATAATAATTTATCAAACAAATGTCAACATAACATGGCCAATGATAATATTTTTCATCTCTTTACAAATTCTCTTTATCCCAAATTACAATATCAAGTCCGTACCCTTTCTCCACACACTTTGGATAAAGCTATTGATCAAGATAAATGACAAGATTTCCTTATGAGTCAATTCGAACCACCCCAACCTTCCACAAGTTCTTGTATATTACTTTAAAAAAAACCATAATGTTACCAATGATGGTGTTTTAGATTCATATGATAACATTCACCATGTTCAAGCTATTGTTCCTATGCCTTCTTCAAAACTAACTTCCTCTTCTCAATAATTTAATAACCCTCATTTCTCAAAAAATAACATTAATGTTCATAAAACTCTTTCCTTAGTTGAATTGCTTAAACATCTACCTAGGCCTCTTCCTCGTGAAATTGACCCTACTCATCCTATGAAAACTTGGTATGATCTTGGCAAGTTTTATTGGTTTGATGCTAGTTGGGGTCATTCTCATGAGATATATAGACAAATTCATAATTTAGCTATGGACTTTCTTCTTGGACCTAATTTTGACTATGATTCTATCATGCACCGATGTCAACAAGCTTATGAGCATGCATTCAAAGAATACAAAACTCATGATAAAGTTCAAGCCTTGAATTAAGCGAATGCTCATTTAGCTATTTATAAGGATCCTTTACCTAATGATTAACCTAATCATCAACCAATTTAAGAAAACCAAGGCAAGCCCATCTCTTCCACCAATAATGTATAAAGTCTTGCGGAACTAATTTTCAAAGAAAATGTGGTTAGCATGACTAATATGTGAAGAGTAGTGGCTTTCATCAATTCTTAACCTATCTACACCCCATCTCCTTCTCATGCATACTGTGTTATCTAATATTATTCTCCAAATCATTTGAATTATTTGGGGCAAGAAGATATTATAGCCTTTGATGAAGATCCAACTTATGATTCTCCTTTGGATAACACATCCCATACTATTTCTACCCCTCTTCCATCATCTTCTCCTTCCAATATTAATCAACCTTCTGTTAACACCTCTTTTACTCCTAAAGATCAAGTTAAACCTATTAGTTCATCATCTCAACATGATTTACAACCTTCTTCTAAGAATTCTCATTCTTATCAATACAAATTTCAATTCTCTTCAGCTTTTGCCTTTAAAGATCTCCTTAACCATTATGTGCCTATATCTAACAATCTTCTCATGGGTTATTATGAGTGGGATCCAATTATGGATCTCACTAATCTCCCTTCTCAAATTCCATTTCTTGAACTCATGAGGACATATCCCCATCATCTAAACCATCTTATGCACCTATTATTTGAGATGAATGTCCCTCCTCCTCCCTTAGAGGGATGAACGGCAACCTTATCTGGTTCCAAGGATAGTATCTTACAACAATGTGAAGAGATGTCCATCAATGTTGATGAAACTATCAACACTTATCTTTCATTAAAATTTATCATCACATCTATGATTCCTGATGAGATTCTACTTCATACAGATGATCCTCCCCTATTTATTAGCATCTAAATCAGTGATATCTAAGTTAAGCATGCTTTGATTGATGAGGGTTCTGGCACTTGTGTTGCTTCTCTTGATTTAATTAAAACCCTTGGATATTTTGAATGCAATATTAATTCCACATGTAACACCTACCAAGGATATGATAGAGGGTAAATGCCTCCTCTTGGGTGTGTGTGGCTTCCCATTACTGTCTCACATGTCACCATTCATGTGAAGGTGATGATCTTTAACTTTCCTCTTTCTTATAACATCTTGCTTAGTAGGCCATAGACTTATCGTATGTGAGCTATTACCTCTTCCACCTACCAATGCATTAAATTTCCTCATAATAGAGCCATTTATAGGATTCAAAGAGATACCAACCCTTAGAATTTTGAAAAATTCCAAGATCATGGTGTCTTTAAGATTCCTACTCTTGAGCCTTTACCTAGCATTCTATTTTGTGAGTCACAACGTCTAAATTTTCCTATCAACTCAACTAGAGGACACAATGGACATCCTGAGCTTATTGTTAATATTCCTCCCAACCTTTTAGAATATAATGATGATGAGCTTGATGAGATTAATCTCAAGATCAAAACTTTTGATCTTATGCCTCACCTCATCTCGTAACTTCCTGCTTCATTGAAACCTCATTCTCACAAACCTCCTTGTAATGACATTCATGTAGTCTTATCCAAGACTCGTCATTATATTCACCATTCTTCTTCAGATGACAAATTTATTCTAACTTGTGTCATTGATCTTCATTGGCCTGATTATGATGATGGCTATTCTTTAGATGATCCTTTACTAGGCAATCTTATACAAGCCCATGATACTGAGATTGTACATTATATTTATTATTTATTTGAATATTTTCATGCATCCTCTCATGTTTAAAATTTTAATGTTCCTAATTTTATTATTTTTCCTCTTTATTGCAAAGTAGAGATGGCACTGTCACCTTCAGTTTTTGAGGAGCCTCGTAAGACTATGCTCATGGATTGTGTTATGACCAGCCCTTACAATTTTTTTAGGTTCCTTGATTCCCATCATTGGTTTAATCCTAAGGTTATTGATACCCTTACTATACCTTATATTTATCTTGCTCCTCCTACAGTGGAACTTGTGCTATAACTAGTTATTATTGCTTCTTTCATTGTTGATGAGGCTACTCTTACTTTTTTCACTATTTCTCTTCCTATTAAGACTAGTTTTATTCCTTCTCTATTGGCACCTCCTCTTGATGATAGTTTTATTGCTTTGTCTATGATGGATCCTTTGCCTACCAAATGGGGTGATGAGTCATCTCCCTCTTCATCCACACTTATTACACCTCTTGTGAGTGTTCCTTCTAAAAACACTCACAAGTATATTTGTTGCTTTCATGAGATAAATACTCATTCTTCTACCCACTGTCATAAGTTGTGATAATATATGGATACCTTGTATCCTTCTTCTCCATCCATAGACACTACCATACCTCGTTCCAAGCTTCTTCTTGACTATATACCTAAGTATGGTGAGAGGTATTGTATATGGCACCAATGCGACACACATCATACTGATCATTGTCATATCCTTCAACAACATCCTAAGGATCATATTATAGCTATCCCTAGACCAGATAATATTTATACCACAAGTCATTCCCCCTTTTTTCCCATAGTTACACCTCTTATGGTTCCTTCTCCATCTATGGACCCTCCTTCACCTATGGATCCTTCTCCACTGGTGACTCTTCTTTCTCCCATAGATCCCATTCCCACACATTCTTCTAATCATCCCTTTCTCAATTTGCCTCCTCAGAATGATTCAATGAGTATTCCTACTTTTTCAATTGAGGAGATTAGAAAAGAAGTATTTTCCTAGTATTCAATAAAGATTGATGACACATTAGCAATAGTTTATATCCAGATTCATAGAGATTTATCTAATGTCTTGGATAATATGTGTGGATAGATTTACCAGTACTTATGAGCACATGCATAGTACTTTTATATTTACATTTATATTTGGATTGGATGTGTGATCCATCTTTATTTCTTTTTCTATATATGATAATATCATTTGACACTGTGTCAAATTCTTGCTTATCTTATATCATTATCTTCTTTATTGTACTATATTTCTTGTTAATTTTATATTCTATTTTTTTCATATGTTTGTTCTTCCTTATCATTGATTTATATTTATCTTTTCTTCTTGTTACATCCCTTGGATATTTATTTTATGAGTTGATTTTTTAGACCATGGATATGACCCGATAGATCCTCACAAAATCACCATATTTAACTTGTTATTATATTTTATCTTCATGATTGTTTATGTTCTTATCCTTACTTTTCATAAGTCATGGTGACTTGGTTGTATTTACCCTATTAATTTTGGTTATTTTATCCTTTCACCATGTGATCAATTAGCAAACAATATTTCTCATTACTATTTCCTTTTACCAGTACACCTTTGGATCCCCCTTTTCCTTTCTTCCTTTTTTTGCAAACTAAGCATATGAACGGTTGAGATTTGAAATCCCATATTTGTCCATTATCAAGTCTAAGTGTCCTAGTCAGTCTTTTGTCTTTGGTTACTTAGATTATTTTAGCCTTAACCTACAGCTCATTCATGTGTATCACTATCTCTCTCATGCTTGGTCATTCCAAATCTATATGGAGGAGGAATATAAAAGACAAAAAAGAGCCTTCAAAATAAAGTTAAAATCCAAATCATTTAAATAAAAGGCAAAAATATGCAATATTTTTAAAAGTCAAATCACACTAAAAGACATGATTTGAGCACATCTCCTATCTCCAATCAAAGCTCAAAATCCACAGTTGGCTTCACATAGAGCTGAAGTCCTTTGGGGTGATGTAGGCCAGTAGATTGGAATAGGGGAATTCAAAAAAATATTCTAGTGCTACCTACTTTCTCATGCAAGTAGCCAATCTTTATAGTAGATTGATGACTTTGTAAGGGGTCCTGAGGAGCAGGGAACACATCGTGGGGAGGTAGGTCCATTTTAATTTTTCATTGTACCAATCTACCTTCATGAGCTGACCTTAGTAGCACACTTATCTACCTATAAAGATTTATGTCTGAAGGGAATATGTTTCCTTTGTACATAGAAAACCACTAGTCACTTAGTGTCTTCTCATGTTCTTAGTATGCCTCTTATCTCCTAAGGTCTTCTCTTAAGATTCCTAAGTCTTTGCTTTTTACACTTCCTTTTTCATTTCATTTCCTCATTTTCCTCTTGAGAAATATTGTCTTGCTTTCTGATCACACCCCTTGGGTTTTTATTTTGTGATTTGTAGCATAAGACCATGGATATGACCTAGCAATTCCTCAAAAAATTACCATCCCATTTGCATTTCAATCCAATATTATTATTCTGCTTGCCAATGTTGTTTTGGCATTCTTATTACCCTTATTCCCCATGTACTTGATTGTTCATGCTTATTCCACCATATGTGGTGTTCCCTTTATTGAGTTGTAGGGTAAGACCATGGATAAGACCTGACCCTCCTCACAAAGTTTTCCAATAATCAAGTCACCATCAAATTACATGTGTCAATTTTGAGATATGATTCGATTGATTATGAAGTTACACATCATTTGACATGCTTCCTAGCTTGAACTAGTATGTTTTATGCATACTTCATTTTTATTTGACCTCTTATTTTCTTATTTTTTGAGTGCATGTAAGATTTCAACCATTTCTTGAATTTTGTCATACTTCCCAGCTTGAATTAGTGTGATAAATTTAAGACCAAATTTTCATTGACTTTTCATTTGTTTTTCTTCCCTTGTGTGACCTTCTCCATACCTTCCATTTTATTACTTTGTTTTTCGTACTTACCAACGTGATATAGTATGATTTTACTTGTTTTAATTTGATGCAAAAATATTTCATCTTTGGTTTGAAAACAAATCCCATTTTTTACCATCTTGT
The DNA here is from genome assembly GCA_037957365.1 of Torreya grandis. Lineage (NCBI taxonomy): Eukaryota > Viridiplantae > Streptophyta > Pinopsida > Cupressales > Taxaceae > Torreya > Torreya grandis. Next base: position 3,876,473 of record JARHVA010000867.1, on the reverse strand, counting down.
TTACCATTTCTTGGTTCTTTATACTTAGTCATTTTTCATGTTATTACACATTTCCCATATTGAATTAATGTATAGTGCATTTTTGATTGATTATATTTTTCCAAGTTTTTTTGCCTATTTATTTGTAACCATGCATGTGTTTCTCATAATGATGGAAAATAAACCACATCTCATATATTTCCTATAGCATATACAACAAAACTAAATAAATGTGCTAGACAAAAATATATCCAAAACATCCACATACACAACTAGCAAAATAAAAAACAAGATATGCATAGTGACCACATACACAATCACATTAGTAAGCTAAAATGATATATATATATATATATATATATATATATATCAAGGGTTTGATACAACATATACAACCATAAGCAATGCTCAATCTCTAGGGATGGGCTCCATCCTATCTATCTCGTGGCCTAGCTATGATGCCTGTTGAGGCCTCAATCTGACTCCTTCGAACAATATGCTATAGTGATGTAATTTGAGATATGAATCCCTCTATCTATCATTATAGATGTACTATCTATCCCTGTGCCTGCACCAACTTATTCTAGGTCATTACATGTGCCTGTGTCAGCTAGGTTTACATCACTCTATATGCCTACATCATCTATGTCACTATCTCAAGATGTGCAACTCTCTCATTAGCTAGGGCATATCAAGCCTGACTCTCACTTTCACCCATTTCTATTGGTGTTTGTGCCTTCTCTTTCTACATCAATATCTACCTTACGACCTCTCTTGCTAGTCTAAACTATCTTGCTTGAGCTGGGGTAGATGGTACACTTAGATCCTCTAGTGTCATGGGGTTGTATGGCTATAGATTATCATCTAGGACATCATGGAGTGCTACCCTAACCAGGGACCCCTATCTCTCCTCCTCATCCTCAAGTACACCTACAAAATCACAACACATGGATTTTAGCCTAATTTACTCTACTAGGTTGACCTGGTTGACCTAGTGGGTTTTACTGTGTCAACCTAGCACATTTTGCCAAAAACTTGCATTTTTTAGCTTTTCCCCTAATTCCTTCCGAATTTTTTTTAATCTTCCTATTTCCCTCCCTTAGAATCTAATTTTGTTCATTTTTATCATATATAAATGCTTAAAATTAAATTTTATCAAAATTCACTTAATTCATTTTAAATTTCAAAATCTAGTTTGAGATTCTTAGTTGCATACCTGTAATGCACATGCTCTCACTCCTAGAGCTCCCTCTCATCTAGCATGTCATTCCCTCACCATTATAGCTTGTTTTATCTCTAGAGATCTTTTTCTCTTCTCTTATAATGCAAACTAATAAAATGAATTCTCTTTTTCATACTTAAAACTACTTTTTAGCAACTCAAATTCTTCATTTAATTTCCTTTAGATTCCTTCTTTTTTACATATCTTTGTTTCTATTCATCCATTTCTCAAATCATAAAATGTGTTATATTCATGATGACATAGAGATTATTTTTCACTATTATATTCCTATCTTTTAAAAAATTTGATTTTTGGCTATTTTTGCACTAACTTCTATAGGTTCACCTAGTGTTCTTTACATTGGACACCTTTCACTTTCTTCCAGTCTTCTTCTCTAGCACTAAGGTAAGTTAAAGGTGTGTGTTTTTCAAATTTTTCCTTTCATTTATCTTATTTTCTTCTTACCATACTTTACTTATCATCAACATTATGTGTCATCATGTTCTATCCTAAAGCACCATCCTATGTTACACTTGCGTGACACATGATGAGATTCGACTGGGGCATATGTATGCACATAATATTTTCACACTTTTATTAATTACTGACACTTTGTATCTTATAGTAATCCATAGAGTCTCAATCTCTCTGAGTGCATTCCTTAAGGGGTGCATTGAGAAAGGGGTAGGCAGACCTTTGGTACTTCTTAAGATTGTTGTTCCTTTTGCCACTTGTTATTGACACTCTTACCTCCTAAAACATTGAAATCTATTTCCACCATTTTTCATGTCTTATCCCTCATTTCTTACCTTGTTTCCCTTCCTAGTCAACCTAGCTTATTCTAGGGATACTTTGCCTTTCCTTATTGCCTTGCATCCCAAACCGACCTAGCATAAACTTCAGGGATTAGCTCAATAATGTGCTAGGTCAACCTGATCAACCTAGAACAACTGACATGTCTAAAATTATTTAGGGTGAGATACTACTATATATACAAGGTCATTCCTTACCATTTCATAAAAGAGTTAAATTAAGCAAATAAGTACAAATGAACTTCTGCTTATTGACCATTATACTTGAGTAATAAAGCTTTAGGGTTCAATACTTTTATTTAGAGCTTAGATATTGTCTTGTGGAGAAGTATTTAAAATGCTTAGGTAGGTCATGTAGCCTAGAGATGATTTATCTTGGTTGTCATTACAAGCCACAACAATCTCTTACAAAGCACCATTGGCCAAGGGAGAGGTTGAGACTCGGTAGGTTCATCTTCAAAATTAAGTATTCTTAAATTTATTTCTCCTTTGTAAGAGTAGATAGATAATGTAATATGTATTTCTCTCTCCCATGTATTAAGATTTCATATACATTGACATGAGTATATGTCTCTTATACATGTTTAGTTTAGTTTTTATTTACTTGTTTTGTTTTAACCCCTACTTTGTGCCACAGGTTTTGGTGAACACTAGATTAGTTTAATTTTCTTGTTTATTATCATAATTGAATATTAAAACCATAGGAATATTTTAGGGTTATTGTGTGATTGTGTTAGAATGTAGGCTTTGGAACCCTGCCTAATATGATGTGTTGTGATAGACGATATATGTGATCTCCTAATCGAGTCTAGCAGATCCTCATATCGGTCATGCTCCCACTTAACAAGTGTGTGCCCCAATCATAAGTGTAGGTGTGATATCTCTTATCTGATCTAGGATTGATTCATGTGCATCATGTAATTTTGATTGCATACACTAGGTACCCTGATCCCTATATCCTGCTTATTTATAAGATGCATGCAACCCTTCTTTGGCCTTCTCTACATCCTACCCCTCCCTCAGTGAAACCCACATCAGAGCCCATTATTTTTCCAATTATAGTTGAGTGTTAGGAACCTGTGCTACCCCTTCTCTTTATTTTGTTAGTGTAATAGTTGCTATGGATGCATGTGCTTTGTAAGTCATCCTGCGAGAATTTTGTTTTATCCCACATTCATCGGAAGTAGTAGTTACTTAGATTTGAATTAGTATATAAGTAAGTGTTGAGGCCAATGAAGGCATCCATGAATTTATTATATTTAGTTTGCTCAAAGGAGGTTCCCCCCTTGAAGAGGCTAGCAATTCTATAATTCAACCATTGTAATTTAGTTCAGCTTGTTTGAGTTAATATATTGCTAATTTAATAGTTTATTTCATGTATTTGCAATTATCTGCTAACTTGTTCAAGAAAGATCCTCTCATTTAGTATCAGACCACTTTTCAAGGCCAATTTTTTTTCTATCAAGTTTAAACTTTGTTCTAATGCATTATTCCTTTAATTATTTTTCTCATAAAGTCTTAACTCTGTTCTACTACATAACTATTTTGCATCACAATAATCTATTTTGGATTAGGGTAAAAAAACTATCCTTATAGCTATGGAAAGTGCTTGGGTGAAATCCCTAAAACTCATTGTGAGGAGTACTAGAGGAACCCTAAAGTAGTTGGCCATTTAGAGGACCTACCAACAAAATTGGTAATGACCCCTTCTCGATTGAGTAGTTTCCACTTGTGAGGAAAACCAAGAGCTATTGCTTAAAGGTAAACCCATGGCCATAAATTTTATAGAGAATGGTAATCACTCAGATGGTGTTGGTGGTCAGAGAGATATCTATAAAACCTTACGAAAACATTGAAACTTGGGGTCCATTCTATTATTTTCATAATATTTTAGTAGACTCTCAAAACATCAATCAATAGAGTATCAAAATACTCTTAGAGGAATTTCATTTAGATAGTTTATAGAAACTAGAAACCAAAAAATATTCATCCTATCAGTCTCAAAAAACTATCAATAGAGTATTAACACTCTTAGAGGACCTATGACCAAATATAAGATAGAAAATATAAAATAGATCTCTCCATCTGTAGCCCTATTGATCTTAAAACTTTATCCAGACACATGAAATTCCATTCTCCACATTTTTTCCTTGAGGTCCCATATTCTGATTCCACTCTTAATTCTTGTAAATCTCATTTTTATTTATTTTTTGGGGTTTTCCATAACTTATTATGTTTTTGTCCATTTGCCTCAAAAAAATTCCAGTGTTCATCTCCCTTTTCTGCTCCTTGTCTCTCTTTGATAATTTTTTTAATTTTTCTATTTTCACTCTTGAAATTTCCCTTGCCTTCATCAATCATACTTCCACTATGCAAAAAAAATAGTAAAATTACTTTTACCCCTTCTTATTTTTCCCAAATTAAAAAATTCCCTTACTAAATGTGTCTTAACTCTAGTTTTCATTGAAAAAGAAAATCTTTTATTCTGGTCATGGTAGTAACCCAAATAGGAGAAAAAAATATGGAGGATGAAACTATCACCCTTAAGACCCACATCAAAGATCTTGATGAAAACATTCTTGGCCTTAGTCTTCAACATACCACGATGAAAAATCGATGACATCCAAACTCCTCTTCAAACACCAAGTTTTCTTCTTCCAAATTTTTTTGTTGGTTGAAGCTTAATTTTCCTTGATTCAATGGTGTAGATCTGACTAGATGGATCTATTAGGCAAAATAATATTTTAGTCTACATAATGATTTTGATGCCAACAAGGTCCCACTTGCATCCTTTCAATTGGAACATGAAGCCCTTCAATGGTATCATTGTTATACCAAGGTATATCAGTGCTTTTAATGATTGGAGCACTCACTAAAATTTTCCAAATAAGAACCATGAGAGAATATTAAACAAAATTTGAAAATTTGGCCAATCACATAGAGGGATTATCTAATGAATTCTTTAGGAGTTGTTTTGTCAATGGATTGAAGGATGTAATTTGATTTGAGGTCAAAATGTTTCAACCCAACACGATGATGGAAGCCTTAGGGTTGGCTAAGGTTGTAGAGGACAAGATCATAGCTCAACAATGATTCAAAACCAATTTTGCTCATTCAAAAATGCAGCTCCATAATGATCTAAAATAATGCTATCCCTTAGAACCACTCCTATCAAGCATTTGATTGAAGTAGAGATGTGAGCCCATAGAAAAAAGGACTATGTTATAATTGTGATGATAAATTCCCTTAAGGATATCAATGTGTCGAGAAAAATCTCTATCTTTTGGATGTGGACTCTCCACCCAAAATTAAAGATTGGGAAGATGTTAAGGATACAACAGATGATATAGAAGAAGCTCAACCGTTTGTGGAACCTGATTCTCAAGAAGACCAATCATAGATCTCTCTCCATGCCTTAGCCGAAGTTACCACCCCATAAACCATGTGAGTCAAGGGTTATTTCAAAAAGGTCCCTCTCATAATACTCATTGATTCTAGTAGTATTCATAACTTCATTGACTTGTAGATCACCAAATAGACTGATTATTTTATTTATCCTTGCTCCAAATTTGAAGTCATGATTGTTAATGGGGGCACATTACCTTGAAAGGGAAGTATCGTAATGTGCATCTCTCTATTGGAGATTATAACTTATGCTCTGACATGTTTACCTTTCCCTTAGGTGGGTGTGATGTTATTTTGGGAGCCCAATGGTTATGTACATTTGAACCCATATTATGGGATTTTGATAATCTTTGGATGCAATTTTTAGATAATAGGCAAAAACACACAATGAAAGGCTTACAACTAGGGTCTCTCAGCATCATAAGTTCACATCATATGGAAAACATTCTTAAGAATAATTCACATGATGTCATTACCCAGCTCTATTCCATTCAAATGCAACCATCATTAGTCTCCACTACTCTTGATTTACAAATTATTTTGCATAGGTATGCATGTGTCTATGCTAAACCAGTGGGATTTGCGCCTTCATGACAAGAGGACCAATGTATTCATATCCTTCCTAGAAGTGTTCCTCCTAAAATCAGGCCCTACCACTTCCCATTTCAGCAAAAGACTGAGATTGAGATGCTGATTTTAGACTTACTAAAGCAAGTCATTATTCACCCTAGTATCAACCCATATTCTTCCCTAGTTCTGCTTGTTTGGAAAATGATGGGTCATGGTACCTATACATTGACTTCTGTGTACTTAATCACATCATAATAAAGGATAAGTTCTCGATCCCTATTATTGATGAGCTTCTTGATGAACTTCATGGCGCTCATTTTTTCTCCAAGTTAGATCTTCACTCTAGATATCACCAAATCTGGCTTAATGAGGATGATATCCATAAGACAACCTTTCACACACATGATGGCCACTATGATTTTTTGGTCATACCCTTTGGCCTCACTAATGCTCCTTCAATATTTCAGGCATTGATGAATAAAATATTCTGGCCTTACCTATGGAAATTCATTTTGATCTTCTTTGATGATATCCATATCTATTGTAAAACATGGTCTAATTATCTCTAACATCTAGAGCTCGCACTCCAACTTCTCTCTAACCATCATCTTTATGAAAAATAGTCTAAATGTGCTTTTTTACAAGACAAAGTGGATTATCTTAGGCATATTGTTTCATTCTAAGGGGTTCAAGTGGATCCTCAAAAATTAGCTACCATGACAAATTAGCCTCATCCTCAGACACTAAATAGCCTCCATGGTTTTTTAGAGCTGATTGGATACTATCTCAAGTTTGTCAAGGATACTATCAAGAGTGATGCTTGTGGTAATGGACTTGGTGTTATTCTCCTCCATGAAAGATGCCCCATTTCATTCACCAAAAAATCCCTTTTTGACAATAATTTAGTACTCTCTACTTATGAGAAGGAAATGATGGCCATTTTGCATGCAGTATAGAAGTGGTGGCCATACTTATTGGGGAATCATTTTTGCATCAAAATTGAACACTAGAGTCTAAAATATTTCCTTGAACAATGAGTCTTCATCCCATCACAAAAAAAATTGGTCAATAAACTCATGGATTATGACTATGAGATCACTTACAAGAAGGGTAAGGACAATATTATGGTTGATTCTCTATCTTGCACATTTGCGGACCAAGATTCCCTTTCAGCTATTTCTATGCCTATTGCAAATTGGTTAGATGCTATATAATAGGGGTATGATGTCAATGACTCCTCATTATCTCAAATCATTCAATATTTGGCCACTAACCCCTCTATTTTACCACATTATTCTTTGGATGGTACTTCTCTATGATATAAGGGTTGTCTAGTGATTCCCTAGAGCACAGATCTTCAACAAACTATATTCTATGAACTCCATGCTTCTTCATCTATAAGGCACTCAAGATTTATCAAAACTTATGAATGGGCATGATGTAACTTCTTTTATAAGGGAATGAAAAAGTCAATTCAATAGACAGTGGATGAATGTGATACCTACCAATGCACAAAGGTGAAACAACACTCATCCTTGGGTTGGTCAAAACCTTGCCCATCCCTTCTAGGATTTGGACTAATATTTCTATGGATTTCATTGATGGGGTCCCTAAATATGGAGGGTAAATAGTGATCTTGGTTGTGGTTGATTGCCTCTCCAAATATAGTCATTTTTGTGCCCTCAACCATCCCTATACCACCTCCACAATTGCACAAATTTTCTTGGACCAAATTTTCCCTCTTCATGGCATTCCTTTGTCCATTATCTCATATCATGATGCAATATTCACCAGCCATTTTTAGATAGAACTATTTCATTGTACCAACACCCAACTGAAGATGAGTTCTAGGTATGATCCTAAAATGGATGGGTATACTGAAATTGTCAACAAATGCTTGGAAACTTTACTTCATTGCTTCACCTCAGAACAACAATATCAGTAGGTAAAGTGGTTCCCTTTCACTGAATGGTGGTATGATACCTCCTACCACACTTCATTGAAAATGAATCCATATGAAGTAGTCTATAGTCAAGCACCACTAGTTCTCCTTCTGTACACCCCTAATAGTTCATCAGTTTAAGGAATTGACATGATTATTCGATCTTGGGATCATATCCTCAATACCTTGTGGGTCAATATTCATATGTCATAAAATTAAATTTAACAATAGGTTGATCAACACTGTTCTAAGTGCACTTTTTAAGTAGGTGATATGGTTTTTCTTTGCTTACATCCATACAAGTAATCCTCCCTAAAACTCAAAGGGCATCATAAGCTGGATCCTAAGTTCTATGGGCCCTATAAGGTTATCTAGAAGATTGGGTTAGTTTCTTATAAGTTGGAGCTCCCACCTTCTTCTCAAGTTCACCCAGTATTTCATGTCTCTTGTCTAAAAAAATTTCTTAGTACAAACATCAGAATGTAGACTATTTTACCAAAACTTGATAATGAATGATCCATTATTCTTGATCTAGAGGAAATCCTAGACAAGCACACATGCCAACTTCACTCCCACTCCATCACAAAGGTTTTAATTCAGTGGCACATAGTGTAACCAAAGGATGCAACATGAGAACAACTATTTTAGATTCAACACCAATTCCCACATCTGAAGCTTTGAGAACAAATATTATTTTAAGAGGGAGGGGATTTTAGGAACCTGTGCCACCCCTTCTCTTTAATTTATTAGTGTAATAGTTGTTATAGATGCATATGCTTTGTAAGCCATCTCGTGAGAATTTTCTTTTATCCCACATTCATGTGAAGTACTATTTACTTAGATTAGACTTAGCATATAAGTAAATTTTGAGGCCAATGAAGGCATCCATGAATTTATTATATTGAGCTTGCTCAAAGGAGGTTTCCCCCTCAAAAAGGCTAGTGATTCTATAATTCAACCATTATAATTTAGTTTAGTTTGTTTGAGTTAGCATATTACTAATTTCATAGTTTATTTCATGTGTTTTCAATTATCTACTAACTTGTTCATGAAGGATCCTCTCATTGAGCCTGCTCTTGCTCTCATTATTACTGAGTTTATCCTTACTTCTAATCCCATATCTCCTTCTGTTGATCCTAGTCTTGTCCCTTTCCCACCACCTTCCCTTGGTGATGGTTTGATTCTTTTACCATTAATGGCTTAGTTTCCCACCAAATGGGCTGACAAGCCTTCTCAACCTACTTCTTCTCCTATCACATCTTCTCTTGTGAGTGATTCTACTAAGACCACTCACAATCATATCTGGTGCTTCCATGGAACATATAATCATTCATCCACCCATTGTCATAAGTTACGATAATATATCGATACTTTACATCCTTCTTCCTCTCAATCCTTAGATAAATCCATGGCTCCCCCAAAGGTACTTCCTAAATATATCCCTAAGTATGGAGAGGTGTATTATCTATGGCACCAATGTTACACATATCACACTGATCATTACTGCATCCTTCAACAACATCTTAATGATCTTATAATCTTGAACCTTGTACCATTCCTCCCATAGGTCATTCCTACAAGAAGGCTCCTCCTTCTCCCTTGGATCCACATCTTGTGGTTCCATCCCCTCTTATGGTTCCTTCATCACCTTTTGTGCCTCCAGCTAAGACTCCTTCATCTGTGGACCTTCCATCACCTATTAATCCTTATCCACCTGTGAGTCCCTCACTTATTGACCCTTCTCTACTCGTGAGTCCCTCAGTTGTGGATCCTTCTCCATTAGTGATTCCTGTATCTCCCAAAGAGCCTACTTTTATCCATTATCCTAAGCATCCCTTGCCTGATTTCCCTCCTCAACATGATCCATCCAACATTCCTACTTTTTCAATTGAGGAGATTAGATGAGAAGTATTTTCCCAATTTTCATTGAAGATCAATGAGACATTAACAATAGTTCATATCCAAATTCATAGAGATATATTTGATGTTTTAGATAATGTGTGTGGGTAGATTTATCAGTACTTATGAGCACATGCATGGTGATTTTACATTTACATTTAGATGGATGTGTGATCCAATTTTATCTTTATCTATCTATTATATCATTTGACACTGTGTCAAATTCTTATTTATCTTACATGATGACTTTAATTTTACACTCTATATTGCTTATACTATCATTTATGTTTTCTTATGGATGTATTTTTTTTTATCATTTCTTTCTCTTTTCTTCTTATATTTTCATTCTTATTCCATTCTTGTGTCTTTATGATTGTTTGCTTTCTTATCTCTATTTTTCATGACTAACTATCATTGTGACTTGGTTATACAAACTTGGTTCCCTTTAGTCATTTCCTATTACCATGTGATCAGTTAGTAAACAATTCACTTCATTATAATCTCCTTTTATGAGTCCACTTTAGATCTCCTTTTTTTCATTTATTTCCTTTTCACAAATTAAGCATATACATATTATTTCATTGTTAATCCTAAGTGTCCTAGTCAATATTATCTTTGGTTTCTTAGCTTCCTTTAGCTTAAGCCTACAACTCATTCATGTGTATCACTCTATCTCTCATGATTGATCATTCCAAGTTTGTATGGAGGAGGAATCATAAAAGTCTTAAAAACATGCAAAAGACAAATCATTAAATAAAAGGCAATGATACAAAAGTCAACATTCAAAGTTCTTAAAATTCAAATCACACTAAAAGACATGATTCAAAGCACATCTCCTTCTTCTAGTCAAAGCTCAAACTCCATAGGTGGCCTCATAGTAGAGATGAGGTCCATTGGAGTGCAGTAGGCTAGTAGATTAGAAAAGGAGAATAAAAAAAATATTTCAGAGCTACCTACTTGCTCACGTAAGTACCCAATCTTCATAGTAGATCGACGGCTCTATAAGGGGTCCTAAGGAATGGGGAACATGCTATGGGAAGGTAGGTCCATTTTAATTTTTCTATACCAATCTACCTTCATGAATTGATCTTAGTAACATACTTATTTTCCTACAAAGCTTAATGTATATAGTAAACATGTTTCCTTTGAACATTGATGGTCACTAGTCACTTAGTGTTTTCCCATGTCCTTAGTATGCATCCTGTCTCCTAAGGTTTTCTGATAAGATGTCTAAATTATGATTTTTACACTCCCTTTTCATTCCCTACATTCCTCATATTTCCTCTTGAGAAATATTGTTTTTTTCACTGATCACTGCCCTTGGGATTCCATTTGTGAGTTGCATTGTAACACCATGGATAAGACCTGACATTCTTCACAAATTACCATAATTTCACATTTCTATTACCCACATCCTTTATTACCTAATTTTCATAGTTATTCCACCTCATTGGTGTTCCCTTTGTGAGTTGCATTGTAAGACCATGGATAGGACCTATCTTTCCTCACAAAGTTTTCTAATAATATAAGTCACAATCAAAATTACGTGTCAATTTGAGATAAGATGTGATCGATTATGAAGTTACATGTCATTGACATGCTCCCAACTTGAATTAGTATGTTTTATGCTTATTTCATTTTTATTTCACTTTTATCTTCTTATTTTTTGAGTGCATGTAATAATTCAATCATTTTCTTGAATTTTTCATACTACCCAGCTTGAATTAGTGTGATAAATTTAAAATCCAAATTTTGCTAATTTTATTTCTCTTATACTTCCCAAAGTGATTTAGTATGATTGATTGACTTAATTGATTTGTTTTTGTACCATTTATTCCTTTTACATGATATTCCACTTTATTACATTATTTTCATACTTTCAGATGTGATTTAGTGTGATTTTACTTGTTTTAATTTGGTTGCTTATCTTTCATTTGGTTTTTAAAAAAAATACTTTTACCATCTTGTTTAACACTCTTTAGTTCTTTATACTTAGTCATTTTCTTGTTATTACACATTTCTTAACTTGAAATAGTGTGTAGTACATTTTTGATTGACTATATTTTACCAAGTCCTTTTAGCCTATTTATTTTTAACCATTCATGTGTCTTACATAATGCTATAAAAGAAACCACACCTCATATATTTTCTATAGTATATACAACAACAGATAGATACATGTGCTAGAAAGAATTATATCCAAACATCAACCACAACCAAAATGATAATACAACCAATATCTAGAATACCAAAATGATATATATATATATATATATATATATATATATATATATATATATATATATCATGAATTTTGATACGACTAATATAATCATATACATTGCTCTAGCTCTATGGCTAGGCCCCATCCTACCTATCTTGTGGCCTAACCATGCTGCATGTATATTCCTCAATTTGACCCCTATAAATAGAATATTATAATGAGGCTATTCAAGATCTTAACCCTAATACCTACCCCTGTAGATGAGCTACTGAGCCTGCACCTCTATCAACAAGGATAGGGTCACCAAATGTGTTTCTCTCTCTTGCTCTTGTACTTGTGTCATATGAGTAAGGGTCAATCCCTATATCTCTCTATCCTGGGCATGTGCTTATGTCATCTATGTCACTATATCTATATTTGCAACTCTCTCCTCAACTAGGGCCTACAATGCCCATGTCTCTCTTGCACCCATCTCTGTTAGTGTCTACACCCCCTCTCTATATGCTCGTATCTACCTCATTGCCTCTCTAGCTAGTCTAAACTAGCTATCCTGAGCTAGGGTAGATGGTACACTGGGATCCTCTAATGTTGTAGGATAATATGACATTAGTGATTCATCTAGGACATCATGGAGTGTTATATTTATTAAGGAACCCCATCTGATTTCCTCCTCTACTCCACCTACAAAATGTAAATTAGATAGATATTAGATCAATGATATATCTCAAAATCTATTTATCTTTGGTATATTTCAAATAAACTTTAGTAAAAATTTATCCATCTTTTATTACCTATTTGTGTGTTAGATACCACTTTCTTGCCATCTACATGACTGCCAAGCATAGTCTCTCCATCTGCATAGCCTCTGAAAACCTCCTCTATCGATCAAATCCTAAAAACAAATCCTATAGTCATAGTTCGAGTTTATCTCAAACTATGCCTGAATGGCTTCTCTATAGTCTAACTTTGCTCTAGCCTCCTTGTTGGGTCATCTAAGATATCCATGGTCTCTACTATCTCCTACTCTTACCTCCATCAACGTCATATCCTTAGTGGTCACTGTTCATCCTAATATATAGATAGTGGTGGTACCTATGGTGCTCCTACCTCTGCACCCATATCCTCTCACTCTATTACCTATTGTGCTCTACCAGTCTATGGTCTCTCATGATGTGTCTAAAGCATTAACTTTACCTTTGGTGGCTCTAACCCTCTTTTCCTTCGTAGCTCTCTAATATGTTAGGCCCAAAATACGATCACCATTATCAATTTTACTAGGTGAGGGAAGCCCATCTGCTCTGGTACTCATGCCACAAGATATGGATCTAGCTACCTATCACCTCTATCCATGCTAAAGATAGTGTAATTATGTCCCAAGTAGGCCATGTAGTAGCAATGTGCCCATATTAATATCATGTTGTATATGCCCATCTCACTAGTTATAACACTATCATATGGGGCACAACCCATGCTACCTGGTCCTATCTTCATCTCTATACTTGCGGTGACCTATCATCAACCGCATAGGGCAACCTAACTGATTGATATATGAGAAACCTCTCATAGACTTAGGCCATAAATAATATGATCAAACCAATAAATGTTTACCCTCTAGACAACATCTCATACATATCATGCATGAGATATACCTAGATAAAAGACCCCAAATCATATAACATCCTCTCCTCTAGTATCATTTGACTCAAGGCTATCGTAAAGAGTGGTACCTTGCTATCTAACTTGTGGCACAAAAATTGTGTTGTCACAAGTCTTATCATATCTTTATAAATATCCATAATCTATGAGGTATACACATAAAACATAATCACTCTCTAGCCTATATATATCATCTCCAAGCCTATAACCTATACAACTAAGGCTCTCCTCTCATCCTCGCTATTAGGTATCATAGTAGTCATTAGTATCCCTACTATTAGTAATCCTAGGATGGCATGTACATCCACCAAGGTGATGCCCACTTATATCGTATCCCCCTCCGCCTCCCATCTGAAGGTGTTAGTTAATAATTCCCAACATCCTAGGAACATGACTAACAAATCCAAGCTTAAGGGTATCCTACACATCTCTGTTATGATGCGTAGGCCTAAAAAGATCAGTCTTACCCTCTCCTCTATTGTCAAGCACTCTAGTAGATCTAGTAGCCATACCACATCTACTAAATGCCATAATCTAGGTCATCTGTACAATCAAGAAATAACAAAAGATGTATTAGATCCTCCATGTCACGTATAGTCAAAATACATTCTTTTTAAAATTTTAATAAAAAATAAGCCTAAACCACTTTAATTTATTCATTTGAATTTATTTTTAGCCTACTCATCCCTTTTATCCTTTAGTTGGTTGTTTTATCCCTCTTTAAGCCATTTACATGCATTTTTGTATTATTTTGGTTCTTTGGTCAAACTATTTTGACCAAAATTTATCTATTTTTATCTTGGTTGACTTAAAAATCTAAGTCGATCTCTTATTTCCCCCCTAGTATTGCATTGTCATACTAGCCTTTTCTGCTTAATTAGCAAACTTTACTAGGTTGAGAATTTATAAAATGTACAGGGTTGGCCCATACTAGTTTGATAGTGTGGATTTTTCTAGATTTTGATGTACTGGGTCCACTGGGTCGACCCAGTTGTTTTTCCCTGCCAACCCCTTACATTATGTGAAAAAAGTGCCTTCTAGTAGTTTTCTCCCCAAACCCTTCAAACCCATTTCGCTAAATGGTTTTTCCTACCTATAACATTTGATTTGGTTTCATTTTGATATCTAAAAATGATTAATATCAAAAATTTCTATAATTACACTTAAAACTCTAAAATATTCAAAAACTAGCTTAAGATTCTCAGTTGCCTACCAATCCTATACCCACTTTTACCTCTGGAGGTCCCTCTCATCTAGCCTATCGTCTCCTCACCATCCTAGCTCGTTTTGTCTCTTAGAGCTCTTTTTCTCTTCTTTATAAGTCAAAAATAACAAAGGACTTTCATTTCACCCTATTTAAAATAACTTTTCATAATTTTAATCTTTCTATTATTTTCTAACATATTCCTTGTTTTGCCTCTATCTTTATTTTTAATCATCCATTTTTTGAACCATAAAATGTTCTAGAATCATGATGATGTATATAATATTTTGCATTACCATATAACTATCTTCTTATTTTTTATTTTTTTTGTCTATTTTTTGCACTGTTCTCTATAGGTTTGCCTAGTGTTCTTCACATTAGATGCTTTCACCTTTCTTACAGTTTATTTATTTATAACACTAAGGTAAGTAAAGGTATGTGTTTTTAAAGTCTATCCTTCCATTTATCTTATTTTTTGCTTACTACACTTTACTTAGCATCAACATTTTGTGTTATCATATTCTATTTCCTAAAGCACCATCTTGTGTTGCACTCACATGACACACGGTGAGATTTGAGTGGAGTATATGTATACATATAATAATTTCAAACTTTTATCAATTAATAAAACTTTATATCTTATAGGAACCCATAGAGTCTTAATCTCTCTGAGTGCACGCCTTAAGAGGTGCATCAGGAATGGGGTGAATAGACCATTGCTGCTTTACAATATTGTTATCCCTTTTGCCACTTGTTATCTACACACTTGTCTCCTAAAACCATTAACCCTAAGTTTTTTATCCTCGATTGTACCCATCCTAGTATTTTTCCTCTTTCCATCTCTCTTTTCCTCACCTAAATCCCTTTTTGTTAGTCGGCTATACTGGGTCAACTGGGTCGACCCTATATAGTTTTGCGGTATTTTTCACTTAGGAGCTAGTTGACCTTTGGCTGACCTAGCTCATGACCTAGTGAATTATTATCTAGAATTATATAGGTTCGACTAGGTTAACCCTATTGATCGACATTTTTGGAATTGTTTAGGGAAATATCTACCTATATATACAAGTTCATTTATCACCATTTGATAAGAAGAAGCAAAAAAGTAAGAGCAAATGAACATCTACCTATTGATCATTCTACTTGAGAAGTAAAGCTTAGTGTTCCATACTTTATTTGGAGATACGGATCTTGTTTTGTGGAGCATTATTTTAGATGCATTGATAGGTTATGTAGTCTACAGCTAATTTGTCTTTGTCATCCTTACATACCATAAAAATTTATTACAAAGCACCTTGGCCAGGGGAGAGATTGAGGCTCGGTGAGTTCATCTTCAAAGGTAAGTATTCCTAACTTTATTTCTCCTTTATAAGAGTAGATAGATAATGAATTTTTGCTTCTCTTCCATGTATTAAGATTCCATATACATTGATGTGAGTATATGTCTTCTATGTATGTTTAGTTTTATTATTTCCAACCCCCACTTTGTGTCACAAGCTTTGGTGAGCACTAGATTAGATTTACTTTTATTGTTATTAGAGTAGATGAAATATCAAAACCTAGGACCCCCTTAGGGTTATTGAGTGATTGTGTTAGACTGGAAGCTTTGGAACCCTCCTTAGCATGGTGTATTATGGTAAATGCTCTGCTAATTAGGTTTAGCATATCCACATATTGGTCATGCTCCTGATTAACAAATGTATTCCCAATCATAAGTGTATGTATGCTCTATTTTATTTGAGTTAGGATTTATTTATAGACATAATGCATTTATGATTGAATGAAAAATCCTTGTGCATACATCGATTCTATTAGTACTATTTCTCTCTAGACACATCCAACAAAGTTAGTATTTTTGTGAGTTTGGAAAGATGTACACTTTCACCTTTGCTTATAATAATTAGATCAGCATCCCTTGTTATACATAATTTTGATTGTTTGTCTTCACAATTTATCATGTTCTTCCTTTCACTCTTTTGCTACAAATTGAACGATATATGTTATGCATACAAACAACTAGATCATCCCTCACAAAATAATTGGTTAGTGTATCAATAAAGTTTTGTGTGTATCCATCATATTACCTCATTTTACAAAATATACACACCATGTGTAAACCATTGCCTATACTTACCCTAGTTACTTGAGGGTATCACCTTTTAGTCATCCATTGTACATTCCCAAGTTTATCATTTTGTTAGTTGTTATGTCATTTATCCTATAACATTCTAAAATTTAAGATTGTTATTTATATATGTGAACCTGCATTCTTGCTTATGATTGTGAAAAAATGTCTCATCTCTTATTTAAATAAATACAAAAAACCAAAAAAATAGAAAACAACACAAAAACATTCTCAAATACATCTACGATTCTAAAAAAAAATATTCAACATCATTTTTTAATCCTTGGTTGGGTTACGTGTACATGTTTTTTATCAAAACATTCAACACACTTCATTAATCATCTAATTTCTCATCACTTCTTATATTGGGAGAACTACATTTGGCTTGATATCCCCACATAGATTTTGTCTAACGTGGATTATGTAGACAAAGCTTAGAGACATGGGGTCTCTAGGATTAGCTCAACCATCATCTTCCCCATCATCCATTTCTCTAAACATGGATTAGCTAATCCTTGCACTTCTCCCTTGATTGTTCAATTCCTGGCCTTGTTCTTTGTTATAATTGTCCAGTCCTTGTTTATATTTTCTTTGTTTTCAATTTTACCAATTTTTATACTCTTTGTTTGTTTTCATTGTTGTATTATTTATTTTCTATCTCTAACCATTCACTTGGTTAGTTTTCTCCATTTCTTTATCCTTATCCATTAAGTTAGTTATTTCACTCCATTTTATCTCTAACCATTCCAATGGTTATTTTCCTTTCTTTTATCAAGTGTGTTTAATTTTTGAGTTATTCTTTATTTAGTTATGTGTGTCATTCTCGTTTTCGGTTCTTGTAAATATAACATTGTAATTTTGATAAAATTATTTAGATTATAATTGTTTTCTTTAACATTTTGTGTGTGTTTCAATCACTTAGCTTAATCTTATATTTTTACGTCTTCTTTTCATTATTGTTTTTTTAGAAAGATTATTTTGTGAAATGTGTATATAGTATGGTTATTACTATATCATGATTTACTTTGATAAAACACAATTTATTTTTTTCTTTTATTTAAATGCTTAAAACATCAATATTTATCATGACTATTCAATATCATTGGTGGTATTGTGTTTTATGCTATATTAAAAATCAGGTTGCTCACAACTCAAATATTGTTAGAAATCCAATGCAAAGAATATAATCAAATTATATGTAGCTCTATAAAATTATACATCCATACACATCATCCAATTATACATAAGTCATACATCCATAATAAATATGATGAAAGAATTAAAACATGCTAACATAAATCATAAATGAAGGAAATATAATTAGTACTACAATATATCCATAAATCCATATAAACTAATAAAAATTCCATCAAATTACAACATCCATAGTACGAAGTCTCCTAAAATCATCATGAATATATATCAAATGTGTCTATATAAAAAGGTAAATCTCAAAATATGTATACATCGATGAATCCATCTATCCAAATATCCCCTGTATCTATGTCTCATCTTATCCCTCATATAAAGTGTCTAGTCTCAAGAATAGCTCTCCACATCATGGTGTGCTTCATGGAAGACCCATCACACACTGTACCTATCCCATTGACCTCTCTAACTCCACTAGCTAAACAAATCTAGTAGATGCTGACCATCTCATAGAATACTCTCTAAAAGATGGTGCCCTCTGGTCTCATGGTATAACCCCTCATATAAACTCCTATAATATGTGGCCTTCTCCATGGACCTCATCACTTTGTCCAAAGTAGATATTTGACCCTCTCAAACTAATAACACTTTGGCCTCTGTAAGCTTAGTCTAAACTATGTCCCACTCCTATTTATAACACTACATGAGTACTGTATAATCTAGTGTTTGAGTCCCTACATCATGAGTAATCAAACATGTAGCCATGGCATCCCCATCCATCCCATCTATAATACCCTATATTTTGTCTACCTTAGAATATAATCATCTAATATCAGTAGTCTGATACCCTCTACCATCTACTACATTTTGTAACCTAACCATATTTAGATGAAATCCATCTATCTCTATGTCTCAAGCCCTAATATCCTCTTAGACTCTATCAATCAGTGCATGCTCCTCTATAGATATCAGAATGTGTGAAGACCCAACCACATCCCATTTCTCTACTTGGGTAACCTATGCTGCTATCATGGTAGTATCCTATCCTACATCATCATCCTTTCTCTCAACCTATACCAATGGAGTATCTCCCCCAACCCTCTACTTTGTATCCACCTCCATGTCAACCCCTACCTTGCATAAAATCTCAATGTCCTCCACATTTGTGATATGCACATCATGAAGTTATATATCCTCCACAACACATAATTTTCCTCATACTCATGCTCATGACTATCCTCTATCTCATATAATAGCCCTCTTGATTTGGGATCTCAAACTTGTATCTCATGGCTATTTACTTAGGCTATCCACCAACCTCTATCTCCACATCTATAGTGGAGCATATGGCATAGTCAATCTCAATGGTCTCATTCGAGCCCACCAATCTATATAACCATTAACCACTAATACATCAATGATATCTCTCTAATCACTTTATTTGATAATTTATAATAATGTCTAGCTATGATCAACAATGGATGGATCAATCATCATATTCCACTATGGTCTCTCCCTCATAGAACATGCACAAACATGTTGTCTAGTTGGTATATGCTACCTCACACCAAACTATCTCATCACCTTAACTGGGTGATATCTCTCTATAGTATATAAATATCTCCCAATGATGTATAAATTAGGTCATCATTTAGCCATATGAAGATCCTCATGTGGCCATTAAAACACAATATCTCTATACATTTTCCATGCCTACCTCATTAGTCATCCTCCTATAAAAATTTAGATTTCTCAAATGTGGTTTACATGCCCCAATAATCACATGCCATCCATATGCAAATGGCTCATCATCATCTTGTGTGCTCATATTCCCAACATGTCTCTTAATTGTAATGTGCTCCCAACACCATACCTGTAGTAAAGTTGATAGCCTAATCTCTACCTGACCTAAATACACAAAAAGATGTAAATCATGGTATAAGTGTGATAAAACAAATAGAGCCCATGTGAATCTCTCTCATATCCATCATGTCTCTAATAACATCTAAAAAACCAATGAGACATAGCCTGTTCCTCTTGTCAGGGAACAACATGCCACTGACAATTGCCATGAGTATGATAGTAAGAAAATCGATCTCTAAATCAATACAATGGTCAACATCAATCCTAACTCTAATAAATAGAATCAAACCATCACCAAAAATCCAATATGATGTAACATCCTATGGACCCCATCCCTAATAAATATGTCTCCCTCATATCGGGATACCCAAAATCTCATACATGTCCTCTAGTGTAATCGTCATCTCCCCCATCGACAAGTGAAATGTACTCATCTCACTGTGCAATCTCTCTAGCAATGTTGTCAATAGATATCTATCTACTCGAACCTTCAACATCTAAGTAATATAGGATAATCCACTCACCTCTAGTAAACCAAACTCATACTTAGTAAAGGCTACCATCTGCACCATTATTATAGATCTTTGCTCCTGTGTTTCTAGCACTAGTAATACCTCCTAAAAATCACAAATATTAGCATTACATTCATCATTAACACTACATTCTAAATAATCAAACAAAAGAGAAAAAAATCAATCACACAAACATTTTTTTCATTCTATTCCATTTTGTCATTTTTCACAGCACAAAATCACTACTATAATTTGTAAATTCACTCTTTCTCTTTACAAATTCACTTTTAACCCTTTTCACAGAAAATCAATTCCACCCCAAGTGGAATTGATTATAACACCAATGATTTCACTGCTAGGTTTCACAATTTTGATGCTACCAAAATAGCAAAATTATCATTTTTACCTCAAATAATATTGCTAACCTATTTTATAATTTTGCTACCATGTTTAGCAAAATTACTATTTGCCCTAATGAAATCGTTAATTTCGATGCCAAAATCACCATTTTGACAATAATGATTTCATTTTATTCAACTTTAATCCCTAATAAATGCACAAATTTTCAAAAATAGATTCACTTATTAGAATCCCACTCCTCTCAGGCCTCTAGAATTTCTTCACTTGCTTTGCTTGGTGCTTGTGGTGTGATATATGGTCCATGTTTCCTTGTAAGCCTCACAAAAAATCTCTCAAATCATAATTATTAGCTACTAACCTTAGAATTCAATTTTAACAAATGATTTTCTAAATCCCCATTTCTTCTACTTATATTCTTTTATGCTACCAAATATTTCCCCCCATCCCATAATTCAAATCATTCTTCATCCATTTTTTTTCAAATTTTAGGATACATTAAATCAATTCATTATGAATTTATTTTCAATCTCTTGTAATAATATAACACCTTAAAATCAACATAATCATTTGAAAATTCAATATCTTTTTTTATTTATAGATACATAGCTTATTATTATTGGGATATATCATTCCCACAGCTACTCAATTGACCCCTACATCATTGGTCAAATAATAAGTGTGCAATCTCCAAATGGTTAAATTATTATTTTTCAAATCCATACTCTAGTTTTCATCAACTAGGGGCAACCTTTTTATGTAACCAATATCTTACAAATTATAAATTAATTCTATAGTAAGTTGATTTATCGTTTGTTTACATCACTTTGACCATTTCATATTTTCAACAATTTTGAGCATTTGTATATTTTTTCGCACAAAACCTCGAGGCGGCATCATCACACTCATTTTAATTTATTTGAAGCAATTTTTTTCTTTTTAATCATCAACACTCTACTTCTTATACTATTCTTTTAAATAGTATTGCTTCGTAACACTATTTCAAAGAGGGGCAAATATAGACACCTAAATTTCATTTACTATTGAAATTTGCCTAAATCTATTAATAATTCTTCTTAAATTAATAAATCACATTTCTCCCAAGTTCAAATAATTGAATAAGTCAATGATGCACACTTAAATACTTATTTTAAATAATAAAATCTGGATTTTACACCTCATCAAAACATATCCTGCCCTTTTTTTACCTCATCCCAACTAAATCCACAACTTTCTCACCCTATTATGTCTCATCCCCTGAGTTGTCAAGAAAATTAACTTAGTCTTTCTAAATTAGCTAACCAACCCCATACTTTTCTCAACCATTTTGAAATGATATTCATCCTCATGGGTGAGGACTCATTATCCACCATTGATTATTTAGATCATTGAAAAATTCTAAATGATCCTATACCATTGGATCCTTCTCCAAACATATATACATAAACTTGTAAATCTCCATTTTCAAGGATCCTATCCATCTAGAGTGCTAAAAATCAATCTCAATCAAGAAATCATAGCTTTATACACAAGCAAATCAAAATAAATCAAGCTGAATTAATTTTTTTTTTTTGCATCAAAACACTGTCCATTCTCTTTTGCATTGGAGTGAGCACCATATTTTAAAAGATCAAATTAAATGTATATCACAATGGAGAAAGCTTATGCATTCAAAGCATAAAGTTTGTGATTATTATTTTCTTTGTTTGTTACTCCACCATAGTTTTAATTTAGCTTAGATTAGAATTAGTTTACTTTCTTTACATGTCTGAATTTAGTTCATATAGAAAGCATGGGAGAATATTAAGCCTCATCTTAATTGGGTAGGTGAGAGTTTCAGGAATGACCTCTCCATTAACTCCTAGTCTCTTTGGTGGTTTCCATGATTAATTTTTCACAATGTTCCCTTTGACTTAGTCTTTTGGGTTAAAGGGTTAAAGATTTTTAGAAAATGTGTGAAATTTATTAATGATCTCTTTTACAAGGAGAATAAAGCCTATCTCACTTGGTAGCAACTTCGGAATAAATTTCAATTAAATAACTCAAATGTAGAGGCTATAATAGAAATTCAAGGTTTCATACCTAATGAGTATTTATACAAGACAGGGTTCAACTCCCTTATTCATTGGTGGAAGGATTGGCACTAGCCTAAGACCACTCCCTTCACCTGTTATTCTCCTTAGCTAGGTTATAATTTATTATCTCCTCAACATATTCTAGTTGAACTTCTCAACCTCAGATGGAATCTCCACTCTAGACATGAGGTTTGGGCTAGATGCTTTACCATTGTGTGGTCAGTTATCATTGAGCCCAAAAAGTGTATTTATTATGGTGTCTCCTTTATTAGGGCTTGCCTGTGGATGATTGACTCAAGAATCTTGGAGCATCCAACCCAATTTACATGGTTTGTTGATAACTAGAGACTTTTAAGAACCTTTTTGGGTTTTAATCTCATGCATAATCTATGTGATATTGGATTCATTCCTTTTTTAACCCTTTCAACCTGAATTCTTCACATGAAAGATGAATCTCTTGTGGGATTCAACTCTATTGCCTATAAAATACAATAGATTTTGGTAGATCATTTGAGATAATATTTTATTTCAAATCTAGAAATCTAGAAATTATGCTTTCTTTAATCATGAAGAGCTAGAACACAAATTTTCTATTAGTAATAAAATTATCATTCTATTTAATGTTAATCTTTAGATTCAAAATCAAATAGACAAAGTTTGCCTATAACTTATCCACCTCTATCATTTGCTCGACCACTAGGGAAATGCCTAGTGCATGGCTAGCCATGAACCTCTTGACCCTCCATAACATCCTATGCCTCCTCAAAGATAAGGGCATGGACCATGCTGATAACATTCTAGAATCAAAGACAAGAGTCATTCTCCTCATTTGTCACCACCTAATTGGTCTTCTCCTCATTATGGTGGTCTGATTGGATCTTCTAGATATGGTGGTGATGATAGGGGATAGGGATCTCCTCTTCCATCTCATGATGGCCTGCTAGGGTCCTCCTCCTCAAGGCAAATTTTCACAACTAGCTTTGGCAATCTCTCCTAAAAGAAATCAAGATGAGACATTATAGTCTCAACAAAATAATGTTGGGATCCCTTACTTGTGGATGAGGATCCTCCTGCCCTAGGAAGATGGGGTGGTAAGCCTTAGGACCCACCATCTCCACCTCCTCCCTTGACATCCATGTTTTTTGTGGTTGCTTAATTGTTCTTTTTATTGTTATTGTTAAGTTGTGGAGCTAAAAGCTTCACCAAGAGGCTAATCAGGAAGTTATTGAATGCAACCAATAACTGGCATCGGCAGTATTGTTGACATTGGTCAGATAGGGACCAAGGATCAGTCGACATCGGTCCGGAGTAGACCGATAGCAACTGACGTCGGTCACTTGTGCATGTGCATGTAGTTGCATATGTTTCCAGAACACGTTTCCAGAATTAGACTCATCTAATTTAAGAGGTCCGAGAGTGTTTGCATGTTGAAGACTAATTTAAGTCTTGAGTCTATTTTTATAATTATTGTAATTAGAGGTCTAATTATTGTATGCATGGGATCTTATGTAAAGACCCATGAGGCATGTATTGTAATTAAGGCAAGTAAAGAATTGAAGCAAGAAAGCAAGGTCAAGGAGATCTGCAAGGTGTAAGGTTAAGGAGATCAGCTGAAGCATTCAAGGAGGGGATAGCAACTCAGGTTGTTGAGTTGGTTGTGGTTGAGCAAGAGAGAGAGGGAAGAAGACCTTGAGGTGTGGCAAGCCTTAGAGGTGGAAGAAGAAGTGGCATCTTCTTTATTGTATTTTCTTCTGAAGATTATTTAATACAAGATTGTGTATTGTCTCTCAAATTCTTTGTTGTTTCAAGTTTCTAGTTACTTAATCATTCTGGTATAATTCTATGTTTAATTGCTTATAAGAAAGGTAATCAATTGTGTTTCCTTGGAGGGGTTCCTAACAATTGGTATCAGAGCTACGGTTGCAGGGAGCAGGTTATTGTTTGATTACATGTCATTCTCAGGGGTTTTTGATTGAGTGGGAGTTTAGCAATGGCAGAAGAACGTAAGATATGAATGGAGAAGTTTAAAGGCAAGAATTATCAACTGTGGAGGATGCAGATAGAAGATTATCTGTATCAGAAAGATTTGTACTTACTGTTGGGTGGGGCTGCATGCAAGCCCATAGATATGAAGGATGAAAAATGGGAGGTTCTTGATCGGAAGGCTCTAGGATTTATAAGGTTGAGCCTTACATCATCTGTGATTTCTAACTTATCACAGTGTAAGACAACAAAAGAGTTGATAAAATCTTTGGGAAATTTATATGAAAAGCCCTCAGCGTCAAATAAAGTATTTCTTATGAAGCAGTTATTTACTTTGCAAATGCACTAAGGTGGATCGGTACATACTCATCTTAGTGATTTCCATGGTTTGGTAAACCAGTTAGCTTCAGTCAATATTGTTTTTGATGATGAAGTAAAGGCTCTCTTAATTTTATGCTCTTTACCTGAAAGTTGGGATAGTTTGGTAATGGCAGTAAGTAATACTATGTCTGCTTCTAAAATATTAAAAGTTGATGATGTGGTTGGTGTAATCTTGAATGAATAAATACGTAGGAAAAGCATAGGTGAATCATCATCAGGGATTGCTCTAAGTGTAGAAAGTAGGGGAAGGCAAAGAGAGAAGGTTGAGCAAGGGAAATCAAGGTCAAAGATGAAAGGAAGATCCAAATCCAGAAATGGAAGTATCACCTAATGGTTTTTTGGAAAGAAAGGACACACAAAGAAAGAGTGTTGGTTGAGGGATAAATAAAATCAACATGAAGGTAATGGAGAAGCAAAGGATGCAGGTATTGTGGCACAAGATGCTCTCATACTTTCTTTGGATAGTCAGATAGAATCATGGGTTTTAGATTCTGGTTCTTCTTTTCATGCATCCCCAAACAGAGATTTGTTCCATGAGTATGTCCAGGAAGAATTTGGAGTGCTTTATTTAGGGGATGGTATGCCTTGTCAAATGGTTGGCAAAGGGAAAGTGCAGCTGAAATTGCAGATGGACAACACATGGGTGTTGAAGGAGATTATGCATGTCCCAGTTCTGAAGTAGAGTTTAGTTTCTGTAGGAAGGTTGGGTGATAAGGGATGCATAGTAACCCTTACATTAGATTCTTGGAAGGTTACCAAGGGTGCACTTGTTTTAGCAAGAGGTAAGAAAGTAGGTACTCTTTATCTATCTACTTGTATTACTGATTCTACTTCTGGTTTATCTACTTTTGCTATAGATTCAAAGATGTGGCTTAATAGGCTTGGTCACATGAATAAGAAGGGAATGGACGTTCTTGAGTCAAAGGGTATGAGTTTAGATTTGGAAGGCATAGATCGAGTTCATTGCAAGAAAAGGAAATTTGATGCTTTTGACAAGAACATGGAAGCCTTGGTGTTTATGGAGGAGATGATGGACAGAGATCAGTCACAAGGGCTAAATAATTTTGAGCAAGGTAGTATGGATAGAGTTTTGATCCAAGATGAGCTCGTGGATAAAGAATTCATCACTTACAGGAATACACAGTCACTGACGTCGGTCACTTGGAACCGACATTGGTCAAGAAGGTATCGACATTGGTCATGTGCAGACCAGCAGGGTTGGTAGTGTCAGGCAGGAGAAGACCAACGTCGGTTAGACAGGAACTGATGTCAGTAGAAGGGACACCAGTGTCAGTTAGGGAAATGACATTGGTAGTCAGGGTCAGTGCAGGGAACTGACATCGATCAGGTGTAGACTGGGAGATGGCTGAGATCGATCACTGGAATGGATGTTGGGTGGACAGCAAGCTGTCAAGGAGTCTTAAACACCCATATGGAGGTCAAAAAGGGTAAGTGAACTTCATATTCATTATTCACCTTCTTTATATTACTTGTTGCTTACTGATGGTCAAGAACTAGGAAGATGTGAAGAGGCAATGCAGGTAGAATTCAGGAAATAGTGGGAGCTTGGCATGGATGAGGAGTGTGAGTCCTTAGAGAAGAATCAAACAGGTGTTTATTGGTGGAGTTGTCAGCTGGAAGAAAGCACTGAGAGAGGAATGGATTCCCAGGTTAGAGAAGAGAGTGGATGGACACGTGAGATAGAAGGCCAGAGTATATGGTCTTGAGCAGGCTGCAAGACAATGGAGGTTTAACCATTGTATTTTCTTTTACCAGGTTGGATAATATTAGCTACATTATCCTGTTACTTTTTTGTGTGCTTGTTGCAGGGTTACACATACAGGGAGTTTTTGAGCTAAAGGTAAAGATAGTTCAGAGGTGTGTCATGAAGAATTTGGGAGTAGCAAAATTCTTATGGCATAAGAGACATTGAAGATCATAGGTTGATTTTGTCTCTAGTGGGAGCTGATGTGAAGAAGGTGTAGGTGCATAACCAGTAAGTACACTAAGGGCTAGACAGTTCAAGCTGAGCTTAGAACAGTGTTCAAAATCACATGAGGTCTAGTAGACTTGAGTTTTCCCAAGCAGTGGGAGTTGTCAGAGAGTTTGGAGCCAATTCAAAAAAGAAGTAGTACTGGAGTGGAGTTCAGTGGATTCTCAGGTATTTGAGAGGGACCAGCAATAGGTGCACATGCTAAGCAGGGTCAAGGTCTTCACTACATGGAGTTATAGGTTCGGATGTGGCAGGTTACTTGGATGACAGGTGTAGCATCACAGGATGTGTGGTGGTTGGTCTTCAAGATTGAGTTTGAAGATGGAGGTGCCTGAGATGGTTAGTGAAGGTTGTTGTATAGGTGCAACTGTTTATCTCCAAGTGGGAGATTGTTAAGTTGTGGAGCTAAAAGCTTCACCAGGAGGCTAATAAAAGAGTTACTGAGTGTAACCAGTAACTGACATCGACAGTATTGCCGACGTTGGTCAGGCAGGGACTAGGGATCGGTTGACGTCGGTCAGGAGCAGACCGACAACAACCAACATCGATCACCTGTGCGTGTGCATGTAGTTGCATGTGTTTCTAGAATTAGACTCATCTAATTTAAGAGGTCCGAGAGTGTTTGCATGTTGAAGACTAATTTAAGTTTTAAGTCTGTGTTTCTAATTATTGTAATTAGAGGTCTAATTATTATAATTAGAGGTCTAATTATTGTATGCATGGGATCCTATTTAAAGACCCATTAGACATGTATTGTAATTAAGGCAAGTAAAGCATTGAAGCAAGAAAGCAAGGTCAAGGAGATCTGCAAGGTGTAAGGTCAAGGAGATCAGCTGAAGCATTCAAGGAGGGGATAACAACTCAGGTTATTGAGTTGGTTGTGGTTGAGCAAGAGAGAGAGGGAAGAAGACCTTGAGGTGTGGCAAGCCTTAGAGGTGGAAGAAGAAGTGGCATCTTCTTTATTGTATTTTCTTCTGAATATTATTTAATACAAGATTGTGTATTGTCTCTCAAATTCTTTGCTATTTCAAGTTTCTAGTTACTTAATCATTCTGGTATAATTCTGTGTTTAATTGCTTATAAGAAAGGTAATCAATTGTGCTTCCTTGGAGGGGTTCCTAACAGTTATATGTTCATTGCTTTCTCTGATTTGCTATTAAACTATTGATATGATGTTTTTATTTGTGGGTGTGATCATTTTTTGACCACTTTTTAGACTTTTTCAAGGTGTCCTCACCCTCGGTGTGATTATGCTCATGGGATGTGAATTTTCCACCCAATTTTTTCATATGATTAACATTGTACCATACCTTATTTGATATATATATATATATATATATATATATATATATTTATATATATATATGTTCTTCAATCAAAAAAATATTTGTTGATATGGGGATGAATGGTTTCAATTTACAAATACTTTATTTTTATTCAACTAATTAAAAAATTTAAAACATGTATAATGTTAACATTTATAATTTTTTTTATAAAGTTTTTTATGTAAATATTAGCATATTCAAGATTATTTAGGAATATTCTTTTATATTTAACATTATTAAATATATTGTCAAATAATCAACTTTTTGTTAATCTATTTTTATGACTATGAGTATCCTTGTAAACTGCATATAAGTATATACTTAAATACTAATATAAAATATTATGGGTAAACATGAGATTTGAGTAGACATTTACGAGAGCAGGACATCAACTTTAAAGATCCATTTCTCCATTGCATGGGCAAATTTTAGTGAATCTAACAATATTTTTTTTATCTTAGCTATTTCATTAATGCCTTTTTTATTCATGCATTGATGTGGACTTATTTGACTATCAAGTGATCAGTGTTAGATATTAATGCTATGAACTTATATGTTTTGTAATTACATTTGCATAGTAAAAGTGGAAACAGGTTTGTCAAAGGCAAAGTAATTCATATTCAAGCCAGTTTAGATAGAGTGATAAGATTTTAAATTTGTTTTTTTATTTTTCATATTATTTATTATTGGAAGGAGCAGTTTTTTTCATGTTAAATATTTTGATGGGATATGGTTTTTATTACAATATTATAGCTTTGATGCAAGCACTTCATATTATAGTTTGCATTGGGGAAGTTCACCTCATTAGTATGGGTGGATTTCAGTGTGAAATAATAATCTTGTGAAAATTCAATTGAATAGATCATGATTTACAGAATGTGACAAATGAATATTTTGCTTGATTGATGTGGAACCAATTTTTTTCAAAAATTGAGAGCAATGTTACTTGAAAAATTATGAACCTTGCAAAGTTTTCATGTTTTGTGGATTAATGCTAATATTCAAATTCATCACAACCATTTGTGTCTAGGTTTAGTGGTGTTGCATGTGTTATTGACTTGTTTGTGTGGGAGGTATCATCATTTTCTACTCGTTCATTTAGAAAATATTTAATAGTTTTTGTTTATTAAATCTTGTAACTTTTTAGTGCTGAGATAAGGTCAATTTATAAGTGACCAGTGAAATATTTGCTTTAGTTGATGGTCTTATAATTTTAAATTATTTTCCACTTTGAAAATGTTTAAGAGATAAGGTCAGTTTACAAATGACGGGTGAAATTTTTGCTTTGGCTGATAGTCTTAGACTTTTAAATTATTTTCCTTTTTGAGACCATTTAATTGTCTAGTGATCTGAAGTAATTGAGTAGTCTAAAATGATTCTATTTACAAAATTCATTATGCTCTTATGAATCCAAAAATGAATAAATTGGGTTTCGAGACTTGCATAGGGATATCAAAAATAACATGCCAAATTTACAAAATTTTGTAGCCTACTTATTATAGGCAATTTTTACCAATTGGCATTGATGCCATTGGGGCATGCAAATAAGTACTTGAATAATATTTGACATTTTATCAGCTACCATGGATTATAATTTGCCAGACAAGAATGGGAATCTTTTTTGCAATGACATTTGTGATATTCTACTTACATGCATTGAATTCATAGATCATATTTTTCTTATGTTATGTACTTGGATTTTAGGTATAGTTTAGTTTTTTCCTTTTCAAGGTAAGCATTTTATTTTTTTAAATAGAAATATTTTTTTAACACATGACATAGGGCATATTACATAAGACAGATTAGTTCCTTTATAGTGAATGTGTTGGTCTTTTACTCTATAGAATAGACTATAGACACATTATATTTGGCATATGTAAAGCTAGAGTTTACATTGTGCCCATATGCTTGGGCTGACTATCATTACAAGAATAAAACTTGTAGATTGTATGAGACTAGTTTCATTTTTCTTAATGTTTTGTGAATACTTGTGACTCATATGTAATGCCATATTTTTTTCTTTTTTAATAAATCTACGTATAGGAATCACTTTTAAATTAGTTAGTTTTTTATTAGTGAACCAAACAATTTGAAATACATATTAAATTGATATTATAGAGTTTTTTCTATAGTTTGATACATAAATATCAACATACTCTTTGGAGTGTTATTTAGAAATATTTGATTGCCTTTAATAAAACTATAAGGTGATAAAGAAATAAAATGTGCAAACTTTTGCATTATCATTTCCAAAATAGTTTTATTAAAATGGATACTTGAATGTTGCATTTATTACTCAATGATGTGTTAAGAGACCACCTATTTCCTATATCTAAGATCACTTTCAAGAAGCTTTTCCTCAACATGCCTTTTACCCTTTTATCAAATCACAAGTCAGTTTCATCTACATGTTTTTTTCATTAATTATCTCATTTAATTAATTTAGTTAATCATAATTATATCTGATATTCATGTCTTATCGATTCACCTACTCTTTGTTCTAAATGTGAAATATATTTAAATATTTCATCGTGATAAGTGAGTAGGAATTCAATTTAAATTTCAATCATAGTCCTTCTCATTGGACAATCTTTAGGTTATATGGACAGTGAATTTATCAAGAGATCTTTTTTTAGCCATGTTCAAAATCTAGAGGCATTTGGCTATTAAAAAAACAATCAAAGTCCTTTTATTTTATTACTTATTCAATTAATCTTCCTTTTCTTGTTGATAAAATATACATCATTTAATTTTACTAGTTATTTAGTTAATGTTGTTTTTAACTGTATACAAAAATCTGGAATAATATGTTGGATTGAAAAATAGGGTCTCCAGTTAGAAAAGTTAAGTTGCACATTTTACCATATAGTTATAGTTATTTTTCTCCTAAAAGTAATGGTTTTTACTTTCAGTTATTATGACAGATAATGTGAACAAAGATTGAAAAACCCAATAATCACAGAAGACTATGAATAACGAACAAGGAAATATTATAGATTCATTGACGATGCTCTCAATAAACATCATCTTTTCTGAGGCAAATCATTTAAGTAAAATATTGGTGATTGCCTCTTTGACACATTTCATGTACTATATTACATTTCCAATATACACCCTTATAGATAAGAAATGGTATCATTGACTATTTCTTAAATTATTTGCATGTTGGTGATGTAACTAAAATTAAATCGTAAGAAATAGATTTAGATCCTCATGAACTATTAATCTTGCATGGAATTTATGACAACAAATGTATTTTTATAGAATGAATCTATCTATTTTTCATAGCTCTTATTAAAATCAAATTTATTTATGGGGAGATAACTTTTTTATACATTGGCCAACTAGATGGCTAAATATGCAAATATGCATTTGGTCGCTCACAAGGAAAAATTATTATCTCCACTTCAATAAACAAAGTATGGTCTTATTCTATGACATAAATCATATTTGTAGGAACTATGAGCCATTTTATTACAATAAAAAGAGCCAATACACAATGCCATCTATGTGTATTAAATTGTCTAATATGTATGTTCATCTTGGATCACATTGGATAATGGTTTCATAAAAAATGCAAAGCAATGGCTTATATAGACTTACGAAAATTGATTCTCATTGTGACAAAAGCTTATTAAATTAAATTTATCATTTAACAAATTCTAAATTCTATATACAATGTCTTCATCTCTAGATATCCTAGTCATTTTTTATTTCATAAAAAATGCAAAGTAATGGCTTATAGAGACTTACTAAAATTGATTCTCATTGTGACAAAAGCTTATTCAATTAAATTTATCAATTAACAAATTCTAAATTCAATATAAAATGTCTTCATATCTATATATGCTAGTCATTTTTTAATATGGTATTATGTCAAGATAAAAGTACTATCTTACATCGAAACAAAGTAACATTTAGCTTTATACAAAATGCAAACAAATCTCAAGATGGGAAGACTATGTTCTAAACTTGGAAAAACCATTCAATCAAACTAACTTGAGGGGGGTGAATTTTGATTTGAGTGGATTTCCATATATCTAGATGTCAAATTCCATCTTTGGTCATCTCATTCAATGCGTATAAAAAATATGTACTTTAACTCTCTACAACCCACAAGAAACTATAACATAGTATTATTTGAAATAAATATGAATCAAGTTCACTATAAACCATTAATAGAGAGATGCCTACCTGAAACTAGCATTACATTACAAATGAGATTACATCAACTACTAAATTTTAAAAATATCTTCATTCTCTAAAGCATCTTGCATGAAATCTAGGCAAAATTATAGATAACAAATGTATAAAGAATGAGGAGGATAATTACAATACAAATGAGATAACATCACCTAGTGCATTTAAAAAATATTTTAATTCTCTAAAGCATATCACATAGTAGCAAGGGAAAATTATGCATAAAAAATGTATAAATAACAAGGACAACAAAATAAAGTGCCTATTGAGTAAGACTCTGGTAACATCTTTGTGTATGTTGAAATGCATTGTGCATAGCCAGGAAAGTAATGTAACAAGAAAATTCATAAAATACCTCAATGATATACCAAAGCATGCATGTTTGGTTTGTAATCAATTAAATTTCAAATATAACATGATAGATTTCAATAAAATATAATGACAAACATATGCAACATTGATGCAAACAGAAGAAATTATTACAAAAAAATATGCATAAAATGTAATAATGCATTGAGAAATGGAATTGATCCCAAATTTATAATGCCTCAACATATTTGGTTAAATAAAACTTTGGCATATGTTCAAATGATTACATATCTAGAAGAACACCTTATTTCATTACTTAATGCTTTTGCATATATTAGAGTACTAGGATATAAAAAACCTCAAATTAGACTAACTGGTGCAATTATGAATATGTCATCTAACATTGACAAAGTGCAAAAAGCATTACTGTGCTTGGTTGATGAATCATATACATTTTACATTGAGATAAAGATAAAATTATAATACAATAATGCATACCAAAAAGGGAGGGTTCATCCAAATATTATCATGGATGCTTTAAAGCAATTATGCAAAAGAAAATTGTATCAATTTAAAAATGTTAAAGTTATAAGGGACTGGAAACAATAATTACACACTAATGATAATGTCGATCTAAAAATTATTATCAATTTATAAGAAAGTGAAACAAGTGATGAAGATAAGGAATACATCACCACTTCAACTATAGTACATGGATTCATAGAATCAAGATGCATTCATGACTTACAAGATAAAATGATCGAAGTTACACCAACAGAATACCAACAACCACTTGAAATTTTTAAAGAGAAGTATGTTGAGGAAATGAACTTCCCAACACTATTTTATGGCAACCCGTATGATGAAAGCATTAAAAATATATTTTCATACATGAAAATTATTCAATGGGAATTGCATCATAAAGACTGTCCATATGCATGTCATATTACAAATATATTTTCCAAGACTATGAAAATTATCAATGAGCAGGTGGATACAATAATGTGGGTGAGAATATAAAGAGATATCATCCTCGATGATGGTGAAATGGTGCAAGCAATTGGATGCACGAAGGAGAAGGAGGGAATGACAAAGATGGATCAACGAAAAGGAGTGTATTGCATCAAAAGAAATCCCTCAGTGGCTCAAAAAGACTTGGTTCCTTTACAATTAAAAAAATTGGCTAGCATGAAAGGCAAAGTAGGTGGTAATCATGGAAAAAACATAAGACTATTTTAGAAGCTGTAATTGAGGAAGATAGGGATTAGTGGGATGAGGAAGTGAGTGTGAGTAAGATTGGAGCTAGTTGGAAAGGTAAGCAATTAGGATAGTGTTAGTAGAAGATGGAGATTAATGAGCACCTCAATTTGTTTCACTAAATTTTGTCTATTTCAAGTTTAAAGGAAAACATAAAAGAATGATGGGGATAAGTGATTAGAATAAACATAGATTATTTTGTGCATCATATCTAGATGTTGTTATCACTCCTATTTAGCTAGGGAAGACTACTTGAAAATAATAAAACACTACCACAAGATGTTTGTTAGTAGTTAAATGAGTGGGTTGTCAAGCTACACACTTGTTCTAGGAATTGTGAAAGTTCCTTAGAGATGACAGTCCACTTTTGAGAGATAAAAGAGTAATGAATAACTAAAAGAGAGGTAAAGAGAGAGTGAAAGAGAGATAATATTATCATTATTAATAACATGTATGCAGTAGAGAGTGACAGGGTGTAGGTGGTGTATTTTGTCTATATCTTAGAAGTTATTTAGGTAGGTTTTAGAAAGGTTAGGGAATCCATAGTCATTGATGTCAGTAGGAGAGTGACCGATGTTAGTTATACTATCGAGGTTGATGGTGAAGGTGATCAATGTCAGTTAGGTTATAGAGTTTGGTAGGGGAAATAATTATCTAGGGGCCTGTAGAAGGATTATTTAGGTCTAAAAAAGGGTTTTGATTAGGTTTAAGAGGTTGGGGAGAGTTATGAGAGAGAGAGAGAGTATGGTTTGGGTAGATCTGGTCAGAGGTTTGGTGTGTTAGGTTAAGGGGAAACAAGCGAGGAAGATTTGTAACTCCCTCATGGGGATTCGATTAGAAGTGTGTAAATCAATGCATAATATAAATAAAACAAGTGATGTACTTAGATACAGTGGTCACTAAATGATAAGTGCCAGATTGATGGCTACTATCAGGTAGTTTGAACTGATGGCCTAAATAGAGAGAATAAGTGGGTGATGTTGGTCTTCAAGAGCTCAGTTCTTAATCATGATTGACTTACACAAGATGAAAGTAAGCTAAGATGTCAAAATTTGAATACCTAGAGCTTGAGTGTAAGTAAGATTGAATTTTATGGAATTTTTCTGACCTAAACTTTAGGTTGGAGTTTGGCCTATATCATCAATGTTGGTGATCCCACTGACATTGGCCATGGGTTGATCGACATCAATTGCCTTAGAATAGGAAAACCTTACTATTTTTGGCCTAATTTATATTTCTCTTCGTGCCAAGTGTGGCACCTATTACAAATTGGTAAAAATAAGAGGTTAAGATGGAGGTAGTTAATTAGGAATTTAGTTTGGAAGTGAGAATAAGTATTGGGTAGTTAGGACGAGGAGACCAGGTCTAGAGGTGACTCATCAGGTAAGAATTAGTCATAGGGAAAGGTGGCAAGGTAAGGTGGAAAAAGGGGGTTTTAATTAACTTAACTAAGTATTTTAAATTAATTAAATGTTTGAGGGGTAAAATCATGGGTTAGGGAGCTTAATTATTATTATTATTGAAAAACAAGCTAAAAGGGGTTTTGACATAGGGAATTACACATGTGTGTGTGTGTGTGTGTGACATAATTTTGGTGTCTAAATTTACTCTTTTTTGTCTTGTAATTTGTACTAACAAGTTTTCAAGATAAAAATAGGATTTAGATGCTCCAAGTATTGGATGAGGCATTCCCCCTCAAAATGGGAATTAATGGAGGAGAAACTAGAATCGGGTACTAGTTTGATAGAAAGGTAACTGGGTGAATGGTGAAGAATTGAGTATCACTTAATATGCATGTACTTCTATGATCTATATTTAACAAAGTCACGAACATGCAAGGTTAATGAGGACTCAGATAGAAGTAACCAAAGCATAGCTTGTAAGTGTTAGTTGATAGGTCAAAATAATCAAAGTTATAGCTCTAATGGTCGATGTGTCCTAGGTATCTAAATTAAGAAGTACCCTTGGGAAATATAAAAGGATTAAAGGTGATAAGATGGGCTTGGTTTCCATCCATAACACCTAATATACATGCATGTACACAATAACCAACTATAACAGAATAACATAAGCAGTCAAGACAAGCAATACAAGGTTGGTGTAAAAGGGTCAATGAGTGAGGAGATATTCTTTGATCTCTAAGAAAAGTCATAATGGGTAAATATTTAAGTGATATCCAATGGACTTTGTCATGGTTGGGGAGATATATGTAATCTCCAATTGCCCTAGTGTATGGGTAAAGTCTAAAAAATTGGGGTTGTTTGTTTGGGAAAAAATAGTAGAGGTAATAGTAGCGATGTAGGTGACATTGCTGATATCAGTAATAAATAGTGCTGATGTCAAAACATTAGGGAAATGCTACCAATATTGATAGGTGTAAGCATCGACATCAGTAGATTAGTTCAAGAATGTTGATGTTAACAACTAGCCAAACATGATAAAAGGGGGTTTGGTGGCTGACCAAACTCATTTGTAATTTTGTGATTGGAGAGAAAAAATAGAGCTTATAGAGAGATTGAGATAGTAGATTAAGGAGGGGACCCAACGGGAGGTGCACCACCACAAGAGCTAACTATGCCAACCAAGAGGAGATAGAGAAATGAGGTAAGATTCTCTACTAGTTATTATGAAATTTGATCTGGGTATTTGTTATTTTTAGGTTAATTTAGAGGTGGGGGTGTAGAAAATGTTAGTAGAGGGGTAGAAAATAGGGTAGGTTAGTTTTAGGATAAGTTGGGGGGTTTTTTGGGTGGGGTTTAGGTGAAATTTGTAATGTTAGGTTTAGATTATTCAATCTTAGGGTTGAACCAGTCGCCGATGTTGGTAAGGTCCATCGAATATAAAAAACTAGCAAAATAGGAAAAAGGGTTAATTTGGGTCCCTAGTGGAAGTAGTCAACTAGCCTAATAGCTGAGCTAGCCTTAAAAGACCTCATGTTAATTGAGTGCTGCCTACATAACTTGGTTTAGGTCCTTAGGCCAATGTAGTTCTCCTAGAGCCTAGGAAAAAGATCTAAGGTATGGTAAAAAGGTATGTTAGGGGAAATTGGTAAAAAGGTAGGTTGAGATAGGTCAAGAGTTCTAAGGCTTAAAATTTAGGGCATAGTGTCAAGGGTTAGGGATATAGGTCATGCGGCCTAGAGTCATGATAGATGAGTAGGCCTAGGGTGGAGAGAGAGAAGAGGTAGTAAAGCCTAGGGTAGAGAGAGGCAGTGAAGCCTAAGGTAGAGAGAGAGGTAGTGAAGCCTAAGGTAGAGAGAAAAGAGTAAGGTAGTTAGTTAGGTGGGTATATGGCTGAGCTAACCTTAGAAGACCCTGTGTTAATTGAGTATTGTCTACATAGCCTGATTTAGGGCCTAAGACTAATGTAGTTCTCCTAAAGAGAAGGGAAAAAGGTGGTGATAAAGCATATTAAAATGTATGTGACTTGAGTTGTGTGTGTATGGATGCAGACGAGGATGGAGTTGACATTACAAGATCATCTATCGAGGCTTTTGACATGTATGAGAAGGGATGTCACTCTTGATGAGTAGGAGCACGTGGAAGCCATGGGGTTAAGAGTGTGATGGTATTATCGAGTCACCTAGGATTTGTGACTTATGATAAAATTGATTAAGAGGTGGGATCACACCACCAACAACTTTCATCTATTGATTAAAGAGTTAATAGTGACTCAAGAGGATGTTTATAGGATTTTATAGCTACTACTCCAGGGTGAGGAGATATTCACATGCTTGAGAGAGGAGCATAATAAACACATGGTCACATTATATGGAGAGCATGTTATTGAGGTGAGCTGCCATTTAGTGAGTTTTACATATGAGCCACTCTATATGGCTGATGAGAAGTAGCATCCACTGAGCATCCTGATGATGATCAAGATCATGGTGTATGCATTACCAGATGCAAATAGTGGTAGATTTTTTATAACATTGACAGGTGTGCTTACACAAATGGATGAGTAGTGGATTATTTTTAACTTGGGTCTATTATTTTTAGTGTAGTTATACATAGAGTTGTGGGTTTGAGACTGTGATGGTGATATAGTTTGTGTCAACCATATTCTACATTGTTGGGCATATGATCACATCATGGTGACACAACCATTGGGGTTACCTACCATGATCCTAGCTAACTTTAGGGTTGGTTTTAGATGATAGAGAGAGGTCATGACATAGACCCAAGTGGATGGCATGGTTTGGGACATTGCCTATTATAGATGCATGATTGAGGGTTTGATCTGTAATGATATTTTATGGAGACCCTACCTGACATACTTGATTTTTAGAGGATAAGAATAACAACTTGTTGGTTTTCAAAGCTCACTATGGGTTAAGGGGAGATGAGTTAGTGAGTTGGAGATGGTACCTGTGACATGGGTCAAGAGGCAGTTTGGCTTAGTCTAGGATATTCTACCTACCTTCCCTCGATATATGAGGGATGACATAGAGGCACCCCTACCATTGCCCTAAGAGATAGATGGGCCAAATTTTGAGGAGCTACCAATAGGGCTAGGTGTTGTAGATTTAGGGTACACAACTATGTATTCATCTTGGTGGGTAGGTTTACATCTTGTGATGGAGGTCAGAAAGCCACCACTAAATTTATAGGGGTTGGTGAGATAGAGGGATGGAGTGGTACAAGCTATAGATACAACCCAGGCATAGGTATTAGCCTTACAAGGGTAGATGGTGACATTGTAGGGTTAGGTTGGGGCACTATAGGGCTAGGTTACAACACTACAGGGCCAAGTTGCAATCTTATAGGGTCAGGTGACTGTAGTGACAATAGAGAGGGATAGTCTGAGATTAGTAGGTTAGGCTGCTCCTCTTCCTCCACCACCGTAGGGAACAGTACAGGTTGGGCCATCATCAAGTGCTATGGGACACCCACAAACTATGTCTATGGTGAGATATATGACTTCCCTGGATGAGATTTCCTACTATGAGAGGGTGATTAGAGATTTTATGTAGATTTAGAGATATATAGAGTTTAAAGAGTAGGAGAGGTTTATGTCACGTGCCATAAATTCTAGCTCATGCAGACATAGACAAATGAAGAGTGGAGATGACACTACTTCCTCACAACCATGTGGAGAGCATCAAGGACCTTGAGTGTCAGAGTTTACCATTTTTTATTATATATGTTACATGTATACTGGCCTACGAGTTGAAGATGCGAGATGTATATTTTTAAAGAGAGAGATGATATCATGATGATGTAGTTATGGACATGTATTTATCTTATATATATGAGATGTTCATTTATTATGATGTTGAGATGTATGTATTGTGATAGATTATGATGATATGATGATTATTTTAATGTTATGTTAATTTGATGTTAATGCTGATAATGTTAGTTGAGTTAGACTAACCTTTCCCATATATGTGATGGTATATGCATAGTTGGTTTGTTAGTATCATCTTAGCATTTTCCCATATTTTGTGATGGTATATGCTTAAAATGAATAAATTGGTTATGTCAGTTTATTTCAACATTTTTACATATTTATGATGGTGTATGTGTAAAATAAATTGAGTAGGCTTTAAAAGTGTTGGTATGACATTGTTTCTTCATCTTAATAGAGAGATCAACATGTGATGTGGATAGGAAAAATAAAGAGGTAGAATGCTTATGCACCAATGAAGACCATAATTAGAACATAAATAGGCTCAAGAAAATGAGCCTTTTGCATGCCTTATATCTTTGAACCATTATGTTTGTTAGAGAAGTGTTGTGTTTACCTTATATCAAGTGAGCTTCACAGTCCCTTGAAGGAGTATGAGGGCAAAAAAGGTTCAAATGAGGGAAAATGTTTGAGTAGCATAACCTACAAAGTAGGGATGATATGTCCCTACTTTGGGTGACCCAAGAGCTAATATAGGCAAGTCCATGACTTAAGTTTTTTTTTTAGTGTAAGTTGATCAATGCAGGAAGCCTACAATGGGATTTTGTTTGGGTGAAGGTCGTATAAAGATGATCAATGTGAGAAGCCTTTGTTACTTGTATTTGCCTTCGAGAATAAATCTTGGCTTAGCCATCCTTCA
The DNA here is from genome assembly GCA_037957365.1 of Torreya grandis. NCBI lineage: Eukaryota > Viridiplantae > Streptophyta > Pinopsida > Cupressales > Taxaceae > Torreya > Torreya grandis. The sequence continues at coordinate 3,835,982 of JARHVA010000867.1, read as the reverse complement.
AGGGAGTGGTCTAAGCATTCATTTTAAGTTTAAATGGCTATCCTTCAAGGGACCAGTCTACATTGAGAAGCATGACCTGAGAATTTATAACTTTGTCACATATCCCTTTTTTTTTTTTTTTGATTTTAGTCATGGGCAAGACTATAAAGGCTTAGGATTTTCCACTTTGAGGGTAAAACTATACCACTGCATAATTTAACTAAGTGTATAAGAGTAAGGGTGAAGAGGAAGGGAAATGAATGTAAGAGGGATGCTCAAAGGATTGGCTCAAGTTAAACATGAGGTGAAGCGATGCTTGTTTAATAAAAGAATGGTCATAGGTGTAAGGCATTTAAAGGCTCAAGTTTTGGCCTTCCTTCAAGAGAAGATAAGTGATAAGTTCCTAAGCCATACTTGTGAGTTATGATATAAGGTCCAAGCTAATTAGGAGCAAACTTACCCCATTTGCTTTTCTCCATGTTCATCACGTGTTGATTTTCTTTTAAGATGAGATCTCCTAAATTGAAATCTTGTACTTTGAGGTTTTTGTTATAAGCACATTTGATACACTCTTGATAAATTTGGAGGTGGTTGAGGGCTATGCTCATTAATAAATTCAAGTTGAGCCAAATGTTCTTGGTGAAAGTCATCGTTAATATGTCTTGTAGAGAAATGTAAAAATAAGGAATCTAGACTTCAAGAGGCAAAATAAACTCCATCCCATATACCAAGAAAAAAGGTGTATTACCCATAGAGGTTTAAATTTTAGTTTAGTAATCCCATAAAGAAAAAGGAATATGTGTGTGCCAATCCTTTCCTGTATCACTGACTACCTTCATGAGGATTTTGGTCAATATTTTGTTAGAAGTTGCTGCCTGTCCATTTGCTTGTGTATAGTATGGTGATGAGAAGCTTAATTTGACTCTAAATTTATCACAAATACTTTGAATGATCTTGTTTTTGAAATATTTTCCATTATCTATTATAATTTTATGAGGGACCCCAAAATGATAGATGATGTGATGGTTGATGAAGTCAACAATTTTATCAGCTTTAGTGGAGATGAGAGGGATAGCCTCAACCCACTTGGTGAAGTATTTAGTGGTAGTAATGATAGAATGATGATAGAGTGATGAATGAGGGTTAATCTCTCTGATTAGATCTAAGCCCCATTGGGAGAAGGGCCAAAAGTATTTGGTGACTTGTAATGCATGACTGGGGACATGAAAGAGATTAGCATGTTGTTGACATTTGACACAATGCTGAATGTAATCAGTATAGTCTTGATGAAGTGTGGGAAATAATATCCAAGTCAAAGGATACGCTTAGCAAATACATGAACATTGAAATGCCCACCATAAATCCCATCATGGACTTCCTTAATATCAAAGGGAGTCTCAGTACTAGTGAGGCATCTAAGGAGAAGACCATCAAAACCTCACTTGTAGAGAAGTCCCCTAGTATAGTGTAATGAGTGGCACATTTTATGAAGGCACATTTCCCATTATTGGAGAGATCAAAAGGGGTAATAGAGAAGGAAAGATAATCCATGAGTTGCTTATACCATAAGTCATGTGGGTTGGCAGTTAAATTTTTGATAAGGAGGATGTTAGCTGAGACATAGGAGGGTAATGTTAAGTGATGCACGGTGACATAGATTCTCAATGAAGAGGATGAAGAGGGTATGTGTGAAGCAAGTGAAGTCATCATGTCAACAAACTTGTTTATAGATCAAGGAACAATTTGTAAGAGATAAGAGTCAAATGATCTCAATAACATATCTACATGATATTTATACTATTGTAGAATTTATTTTTGCATAGGTAAGAACCATTAATCTCATCGACCATGAGCTAAGAATTTCCAAAAATGGTTATGAATTTGATACCCAAGAAGAGAGCTATTTGAAGTCCTAAGGTCAAAGCCTCATATTCGGCCATATTATTAGTGCATTCAAAATTTGGTTTAAATGACAAAGGCATAGGCTCACCATCTAGAGGAATAAGAATGACCCCCACATCCCCACCATGTTGACATTTAGATCTGTCAAAGAACATCATCATTTGATAGGAAATGTCATCAGTGGAGATCATTGTAATGGATTCATCAGGGAATTCAAGGTTTGAAGGTTGATTATCAAGTAAAGGGGTAACAACTAACTGGTCAGTGATTGTTTGCCCCTTAATAGACTTACTGAATAAATTCTAAGTTGAATTTGGTAAGAAGCATGAGCCACCAAGATACACATTGGTTGTGATATGGTTTGGAATGCATGTATTTGAGGGGATCTGTATGGGTGACCACATAGGTTTTGTGATTTGGGAGATAATGGTGAAGCTTGGAGACAGAAAAGACCAACTTAAGGCAAATTTTTTTAGTATGGGTGTATCGAGTCTCATAATCAATAAGTGTGAAGCTTATGTAGTAAACCACTTGCTCTCAATGTTTGTCATCTTGATGTGCAATCATAGCACCTAGAGAATGGTCTATTATGGAGATGTATAGGTAGAAAGGCCGATTTTCCTTAGGTGGAATAAGAACCAGTGGGGAAATGAGATATTGTTTAAGTGCTTCAAAATCTTCCTAGAAATATATATTCTAATGAAAGGAGACATCCTTTTTGAGGAGATGGTGAAAGGGTTGGCAATGATCTGATAATTGGGAAATAAAGCGATGAATTAACTAAAGTTTGCCCTATAGGCTATGAAGTTGTTTGATGTTAGTAGGTGGAGGCATCTCTAGGATTGCTCTAACCTTAGTAGAATCAACCTCAATACCATGGAGATAAATGATAAAATGTAAGAGCTTATCGAAAAGAACACCAAAGACACATATCTTAGGGTTCAGTTGAATGTTATATTAGAGGAGATGAGAAAATATGGTTTTGAGAATCATCAAGTGATCTTGATGAAGTTTAGACTTGTTGAGTAAGTCATCCATGTAATCTTTCATAATTTTATGTAGGAGATCATGGAAAATGAAGTCATGGTGCATTGATAAGTGGCATCAACATTATTCAAGCCAAAAGGCATGACCTGATAATAGAAATTCCCCCATGGGGTAATGAAGGTTGTCTTATGTTGATCCTTAGGAACAACCAAGATTTGATTATATCCAAAGAATCCATTCATAAGTGATAGCATCTCATGGCTAATTGTCAGATCAATAAGTTGGTTAATACTTGGCAATGGGAAGTCATGTTTTAGACAAGTGAGGTTTAAATCATGATAGTCAGTATAAATATATATTCTCTCGATAAATTTTATGATAGGAATAATATTAGAAATCCATTGTGGTTAGTCTATGGGTTGGATAAAGTTAATGAAAAGGAGGCGTTGGAGCTCTTCTTTGATAAGGAGAGAAATACTAGGATGCATCTTACAAAGCTTTTGCTTAACAAGTTTAGCATCTCAATTGGTGATAATATTATGGGTGATGATAGAGGGGTCAATACCAGGCATGTCATTGTAAGACCAAGAAAAAGCTTTGCTATGGTCATTAAGAAATGTGGCATAATCAGCTTTCTCAGAAGAATCTAAAGATTAGCCAATCTTGAGGATGCGAGGGTTATCATGAGAAGGCAAGTTGATGTCAATGGTTGATTCATATAACATAGCTTATGTTTTACATGGGAACAATCATTGGATTTATGAATCATCTATACCCATGTAGGTGAGAATTGCATCATCATCTTGGCATTAGATAGTGTCAATAGTGGGAGAGTCTTCATCAACTATTTCAAGATGAACGAGAGGAATGGACCTTGTTTCCTTACCTTGACGATAGGTGAGAGGCCCCAAATGGATGGCATTTATTGAAAAAAAATAGGAGGTATAGATACCTCTAATTCGGTAGGTGATGGTGGAGTAGAATGTGGAGAAGGAGATATTGGTTCTTTGATAATTTGTGCATGGGAAGTTTTAATGAGCTTAGTGGTTTGTCATATCCCACTCCATGTCTCTTTTTGGCATTTTCAATGGTGTTGTTAGTGGGATATTCAATAGGCATATGGACACCTTATTCATAATGACCCAAAACAAATCCTTTCTAAGCACACCTATAGAGATAGGTCTGAGTGGATCTAGGGTTACTCAGGAAAGCTAAGTCATATATAAATGGTTGTGGTGAGAAGATGGATTACTGATAGCAGGAGACTGATCAATTCCCCCATATGTGAAATTGGTTTGAAGGTTAAGGGGCCCATAAGGGATGAGCATCCCAATGCAAGGATCATAATATAGGTGCATGTGAAGCCTTCCATACTCTTATAGAGTATAGAACATGTTGAGCATCAACAAATGATATTTGTCGAGTGATAAACATTGAAAGGTCTCCTCTATGGGATCTTTGTCAGGAATTTGTGTTGCTGGTATTTGAGTAACCACGAGAGTGGAGCTTGTAGAAGCTTCAGAAGTATCATGCAAGGAAGATGATGCTTTCAATGAAATGAGAACATCATTGGGACTATAAGTCATGTTTCATGTTTTAAATGGAGCTAGGTTAGCAGGTATAACATGTACTTGCCCATCATGTTCAAACTTGACACAATAATGCAAATTTGAGGGTACACATGCCATATCACGTATCCAAGGTCATCCAAGTAGTATGTTATATTAGAACTCTCCTTCCACAACATATAAGAGCTCAATAATAATGCAGGGACCTACATGGATATGTAAAACAATAGTGCCCATTGTAGTAGTCGTAGTATCATTAAAGGAGTGGAGTACTGCATTGGTTTGAGACATGCAATTATCAAGAAGGGCTAGTTGTTTGTAGGCATGGGTGGAAATAATATTAATACTAGCTCCCCCATTTATCATGACTCTCTTGACATAAGTTTGATCAATATATTCAATAATAAAAAGGGTAGAATCTTAATCTTTAGGGTGTTGAAGTGGAATTTTTGAATCAATTAAAAAAATCAATGAGATAAAATTAAGGGAGCCGACCAAAGATGCAAGAGGTTGGGGATCATTAGATTGTACCTCAATCACTTTAAAGGCACTAATCAAATCTTGGTGGTGTTGGGATGAGTTTTGGATTAACTCATATAAATACATTTTCACAAGAGTTTGGTGAAGTTGTTTCACCATTGAGCTTTGAATACCGTACGAAGATGTTATTTTAGGGACACCCAAGATGGAAATCTTAAGATTAGGATGAGGAGTGTATTTGGTGAATGGATGATCCCAAGGAGTAATGAAAATTTCCTTAACTTGATCTTTTTGGTTTTGTGACCGTGTGGCCACATTAATTGTGTTGATTTGAGATGTCGGTGAAGGAGGTGGTAAAGGGGTTATGATGACATATTTAGGTTTGAGTTTAGGTGGAATGGTAGGAGGCACTATGGATTCCAAAGATGGAATAATAGGAATGTTAACATGAGTATCATCAAAGAGAGTGTCAACATCGAAGTGTTGTTGAATGATGGTTTTGAGGGATTTATAACCCTCAATATCGTGTTCAGGTGAATGATGATATAAACACACTTGTGTATCATTAAACCAAGATGGATTCATTCCAAGAGGATTATAAGGATTAATGGGAGGAAGAGTTATTATATAATATTGAAATAACTGATATAGGAAAATGCTCTGAGAGCTTGCAGGTGGGCTTGCACTTATTGTGCTAATAAGAGTGGACACCTTTTGTTTCGGTGTTGAAAAAGTAATTTTACATGGTACTTTGTTTGGTGATGGTGTAGTTACATGTTGTTTTGTCACATTCTTAGTGTCAGATGTGAAAGGCCTACCAGATGGCAAAGGCAAGAGTGGAGGTAACTTAACTTTTTATTTTGCTTGGATCAACAATATTCCAACTAAAGTAGAGGGGTGTGGTCCCAAAATAGATGGTAAAGTTGAGGGTTGAAGAAGGGATTGATAAGATTTAGGTAGCTTAACAGTCTTATATAATTTAGGCCATGAAACTCTAACTTGTTGAGGAGCTAAATATAATTTCACTTGTGGATGAATTTAATTAGAGATAGGGTATACACTTAAGGGCCTGATCTACTCTAATGTGGTAGATTCTTGTGAGGGTGAGGGTTTTGACATAGATGGCTGAACTTCAAGTGCTTTTGGTGAATAATTTATATATATTTTTAAAGACCTTGGGGTAAAGGGTAGTGAGAGGGTTGGCGGTAAAGGTTAACATTCATTATGTTGGATAAGGAGTTTTAAGCCGGTCCCAAAATACTACATGATCTAGCTTCCTGGAGTCAAGAAATTCTAGACTTTTCACCAAATATGAGAAGGGTTTAAATGAATTTGTTGTAGGAGTTACAATTATGTCTTTAGAAGGCTAAGGCATTTGGGAAAGAGGGAAATTATTAATTTCTACTACTTCGGGCCAAAGATGAGAAATAATCGTAATGGGGTCCTCTTCGATAGATAAAATATGATTCTTCATAGGTAAAACAAGGGGTAAGAGTGGTACAATTAGAGTAGGCACAATAGGTCTCTTGTCTATTGTAGGAGTAGATAATAATGATTCCTCTAAGTGTAAAGGTGGAGTAGATGGGGTACTACTCTCTATAGGTGGAGGAAAGGTAGGTGACGAAGGTTCCTCAAGAGGGTATAATGTAGGAATGATGTTCCCTTCAACATGTGTTTGAGGAATGGGTAGGGTGTGGTCTTCAAGTGGTAAGAAGATAGGTGATATTAGTGTAAAAGGATTTGGCATTACAGGCTCCTCAGATGGCAAAATAAGTGGCAAAGGAGGCTCTTCCTCACAAAGGAGTGGAATGGGTGAAATAGGATCTTCTATCTAAGGAAGAAGAATGGAAAAAATAAATGCCACTGCATGTGGGGGTGGAGTCAATGAAATAAATATCTCTTGTTGAGGGGAAGGTTGAACTCGAGGTAAAGGAAAGACCTTATTAACCATATGGATATTATGATCACCTGAGTTAGTTGTGGTCTAAATAATATTTTGATTCGGTGAATGGTTAGGAAAAGGGTGTTTGAACACATCCATACTTTGATTCGGGGGTGCATTAGGATTATCCAAGATGAGATCACCTCTATCAAGCATATCTTGAACAATGTTCTTGGGTGTCTTACAGTTATTGGAATTATGGCCTATAACTCGATGGTAACCACAAAACTCATCTTCCTTATACCAAAGTGGAATAGGATTGGATGGGTCAAACTATATATGAGGTTTGATCTGAGGAAGGGTTATGACACCTTGTTGCAATAGTTTCTCCAAGATAGATGTATATGATTCCCCAATAGGAGTGTTTGTCTTTGTTCATATCGTTGTTGGAATTACTTGGTTAGATTTTGAGAAGTTGAGGAATTAAATTGGTTTGTTGTTATGGAAGAAGTTGACTTAATAACCACCACATTGGTAGAGCCTTTAGATTTTTAGTTAGAAGGAGAAATTTTAGAGGAGGAGGAGTCATTTGATTTGGAATTGGGATTCTTACTGTGTAACTTGACTTTGACTTCATCTATAACACGAACCTTGAGTTTCCATGCCATTGGCAAAGCCTCGTCAAATGTGCAAAAAATTTGTACCTAGAGTGTGGATGAGATGTGCTTAGCACATGCCCTTGAGAAGATCTCAATAAGCTCAAGTTGGGGTAAGGAGAAGGAGAGTTGATTGATCAATCTTCTCCAATTAGTGACAAAATCTGAAATAGACTCATCATCAAATTATCTGATAGAATAAAGGTCTGTTATAGAATCTTCTTAGAAATGTTAATAGAGAAATGGTCTAGGAATATTTGTGCAAGTTGGGTAAATGAGAAAAGGGAGTGTTGAGGTATAGAGATATACCAATCCAAGGTAGTACCTAAAAGAGACATAGGAAAAGTGTGAAGTAGTAACATATCATCATGCCCTATTAAATAATAAGTATGTCTAAATGCTCACAAGTGTTGTTGTGGGTCCTCTTTACTCTATAAATGAGTAAATTTAGGGAGTTCCCATTGTCTTATATAAGGGAGAATAGGCACAAAATTATGGATTGGTTCATTGCATATCTGATCATAAGATAACACATTCTTTGAACCAGAAACATATGTCTCTAGATTAGACATCTTGTCCATCAGCATCTTAATGAGGTGTGGAGGAGGATTAGTTTGGGGGATACCTCCTAAGTTATAGGGAACCTGATAAGAAATAGAGGGAGTGTATGACATATCTTACTAAGGTTGTGTTGGAGTAACATAAGGATAATAAGTCATAGGATAGGATGCAGAAAGAAAAGGGGCTTATCCCATTGGGTTGGAGACTATGCTTTGGTTGGTTATTGTTATTGTAGGTTGGATTATTGGCATGGTTAGACTAGATGAAGGGTGAGTCATAACTTGGGTAATTATAGGCATGAGGGTAGATGGAATGGTTACTACTAAATTCTAAAATGGGGTGTGACTTAACTAAATTGGTTGTGGTTGTGAACATAGGGAAGTCACACTAGGGTTTAGGTGGGATTAGGCAGTTGGAAATGTTAAACTTTAGACATTGTTTATAGATGGGTTACTCATTGAAGTGGTGGTTTGGGTAACCATGGAGAAAATAGTGGAGGTAACTAAAATTGAGGTTGTCTCCATTAGATAGATTAGCATACCATAGATTGGGTCACCTGAAGAATCATGGGTTCGGCTCATAAAAAGGTAATACTGAAGGGTTGCCACATTGTGATCAATTTTTTTAGCAAATTCTTGATCTCTCTTAGGCACATTGAGAATTTAGTTGGGGCTGGGAGTATGTTCTATATTTGAAGTATGCTCTGTTGATGGAATCGAAAGTGAGAGGGGAAGGTGGTAGTGGTTGTTAGATTGCATAATCAACAAGAATTTTAGCTTGAGCTTGGGTCAATACCATGCAAGAGGAAGTATAAATAGTCTTACTACCCTATATTAGAAACATAATAAGGAAAAACCAAGTTTGAGTGTGGGTAAGTGGGTTATTTTAGCTTGTTATTTTAAGTCGATGAAGTTTACACAGTCACTGACATCAGTCACTTAATCGATGTTAGTAGGAAAATTTTGGTGATGTCAGTGGATTAACTGATGTTGATAGGTAAAATATGTCGATGCTGGTAGGGTTAAATGATGTCGGTCACTATGATATCTTGGGAAATGGAAAATCTGATGTTTTAAGAAACTAAAAGTTGAAACTAGGTAAAATAGTGGATGTAAGTGGTCTGTGTAAGAAGGAAGAACACTCAAAAAACCTAAGATAATAGGTTATACAAATTGAGTATTAGAAATAGTACTAATTTTGTGAATCAATAGGAAAACATCCTTACCCACTCCAAAATATAGAAGGCAATAGAAAAGTAGAAAAAGAACATACAACCAAAAACTATTAAGTCCTAGAAATTAATTTTTAGTCTCGTGTTGGCTTATGCCTTAATCAAATAGTGAAAAGAGAATTTGGTTATCGAAGGTATTAAAAAGCAATCTAGAGTTGGTTTTAGGTTAGTTTTAGTGATCAAGAGGAAATATATGTTAGACTCGGTACGTGGCTTGTTATATGAGTTTGCTTTCCACACTTCATGAACTTGGAGTTGAACTAGGCCACTTAGCCAAAATATACCTTCTATTTAGAGTTTATACTCCACCAGAGAATAGAGTGGGTCCTCCCCTTGGTGGTAAAATCCAAGTAGGATAGCCGAGTAGGGTAAGGTGATCTACTAGGTGATGAAATCCTAATGGGCCTTTTCTCAGGTGAGTTTAGATGTTTGGTTGTGTGAATGTGATTTGGTTGTGTAACATAAGTGCACTACAATTTGCTCAAAATGCTTGTAATTAACTAGGTGAGCTAATATGCAACAAGCAAATAATGATATGTAGTAAGTTTTAGATCCAAATCTGAAATGTTTAGATGAAAACAAAGATGAAATAGGAATAGAGAATGAAATTCACTATCCTAATGTGCATGCTAGAAGAAATAAAGAAGAGTTTCTTTTTAACTTGTAAAAAAAATGATAAATTGCTTTTAGAGGCAAAGAGAAAAGAAATAAAATTTTAGTTTAATGCTTTTAAACAGAAAATAAAATGTTAAGTTTTTCATTTTAAGAAAGAAGAGAAGGAGAAGGTGTAAAAAATGAAGTTTTCACTATAATGCACTTATATGAATGCTTAAAACAAGAAATGAACCCAAGGAAAACTCTAGGGTCCCATCGGGCGTGCGAAAAATGTTTCACTAAATTTTGTCTATTTCAACTCTAAAGGAAAACAAAAAACAATGATGGGGACAAGTGATTATAATGAACCCAGATTGGTTTGCACATCATATATCCAGATGTTGTGAGCACTTCCCTTTGGTTGGGGAGGATTACCTACAAATAATAAAGCACTACCACAAGATGTTTGTTAGTAGTTAAATGAGCGGGCTGCCAAGCTACATGCTTGTTCTAGGAAGTGTGAAACTTCTTTAGAGATGACAATCCACTTTTGAGAGATAAAAGAGTAATGAATAACTAAAAGAGAGTGAAAGAGAGATAATATTAATTTTATTAACAACCTATATGTAGCAGAGAGTGACAGGGTGTAGGTGGTGTATTTTATTTGTATCTTAGAAGTTGTTTGGGTAGGTTTTAGAAAGGTTAGGGAATCCACAGTCACTAACATCGATAGGGGAGTGACCAATGTCAGTTATACTATTGAGGTCGATGGTGAAGGTGATCAATGTCGATTAGGCTGTCGAGGTCGATAGGGGCAATAATTACCTAGGAGCTTGCAAAAGGCTTTTCTAGGTATAAGAAAGGGTTTTGATCAGGTTTGGGAGGTTGGGGAGAGTTATGAGAGAGAGAGAGAGTATGGTTTGGGTAGATCTAGTCAAAGGTTTGGTGCATTAGGTTAAGGGGAAATAAGCGAGGAAACTTTGTAACACCCTCACGGGGGTTTAATTAGAAGTGTGTAAAGTAATGCACAATAGATATAAAGTGATAGCAGAATAAATGTTTAAAAGACTTACAAAACAAGTGATGTACTTAGCTGCAATGGTCACTAAATGATAAGTGCCAAATTGATGGCCGCTATTAGGTAGTCTAAACTAATGGCCTGAATAGAGAGAACAAGTGGGTGTTTTTTATCCTAAGAGCTCAGTCCCTGATCATGATTGACTTATGCAAGATGATAGTAAGCCATGATCTTGAAAGTTGAATGCCTAGAGCTTGAATGCAAGTAAGAATGCATTTTCTTGATTTTTGCTGACCTAAACTTTAGGTTGAAGTTTAGCTTATATCACTAACATTAGTGATCCCACTGACGTTGGAGGCCCTAAAATAGGTAAACCTTACTATTTTGGCCTGATTTCTATTGCTCTTCATACCAAGTATGGCACCCATTACAAAATGGTAAAAATAAGAGGTTAAGAAAGAGGTAGTTAATTAGGAATTTAGTTTGAAAGTGAGAATAAGTCTTGGGTAGTTAGGATGAGGGGACAAGGTCTAGAGGTGACTCATTAGGTGAGAATTAGCCATACGGTGAGGTGGCCAGGTAAGTTGTCAAAAGGGGTTTTTAATGAACTTAACTAAGTATTTTAAATTAATTAATTGTGTGAGGGGTAAAATCATTGATTAGGGAGGCTAATTTTTATTATTGAAAAATGGGCTAAAAGGGGTTTCAACATAGGGAGTTACACACGTATGTGTGACGTAATTTTGGTGTCTACACAATCATTCAGAAGAGTAATTCTTTTTTAAGGATTAGGCTAGGTCAAAGTCTTTTAAAATTTCCCCTCAAAAAAAGGTTTGTGAAGAGAAGGTAGCTACTATGAAGGTAAGCTTTGGGGTGTCTTTGGGGGATGACATGAAAATCAAAGAAGCCAAAACCCTAGAATGGTCTTTAAAGCCCTTTGACGTTAAGATTCAATCTCTCATAGATTGTGCCCTAGTTTGTAAATATTCTAGTAAATGGCTAGTAGTGGGAGCTATCAAACTTTGGATCAAAGATAATTGGGGAATGGAGGTGAAGGTGAGGTTTTTTCCAAAAGGTTTTTTTTGGCAACCTTTCTGTCTAAAAAAGAAAAATAAAAAATATTTAAGGCTAAAACCTGGTCTATAAATGGATAGGGTCTTTGGATTCAAAATTGGAGTCCTAATTTTGATCCATTAAAAGATAGGAAGGGTAGTCACCCAATTTAGATAATATTTTATGGCCTGCCTCTAGAATATTGGAGTGAAGATTAGTGTTTACTTTGGGTAGTTTGGTGGGGGTGGTTGTTGATATTGATGTAGTTTCCTTGAAAGGTGGTAGAGCCACTTATGCAAGGGTAAGGGTTCAATTGGATTTGGATCAAGAGATTCTAGATTTCATCATTATTAAAATAGTAGGGAGGGTTTGGCATCAATGTATTGATGTGGAAAATATCCCCTTTAGATGCTACAGTTGACATCAACCTGGAAATATTCAAAAGTTATGAAAGAATAAAAGGATCCATCTTCAAACCAATTTTATGAAATGTGTCCTCAATATAAATTGAAGTTAGATTCAAAAGGGAGTAAGTATCTTAAAAAATATTCAGATATTGAGGAAGATCTAAGGCAGAAGAATAAGGTAGTTAGAGAAAGTCTTCCAAAAAAAATTAAGGCAACAAAGGAGTTATTGGTTAAAATTGTTCTTCATAAGTAATCTCCCCAGCTTCAATGATCAAAAGTTGTGATTTTCTTGAGAAATAATCACTCAATATTAGAGAATCAGTTATGAAAAATCAATTGGTTTTTTATAGTAATAAGGAGGTGAAGATTCAAATAATGAGGCACAATAAGTCCTAAGTTTTGAAGAGGAAGGGTTAGATAGTGAAGAAGTGGAAGAGGATTCAAAAGGAGATTTGAATTCTAAAGAAATTTTGATGATTTCTCAGTCACAGAGTAAAATTTCCAACCCAATTGGGGTCCAAAAAGTAATCCAGGCAAAAAAAAGAAGGTAGAATGCAATGAAGAAGTCTTAACAGGTACGTAGGGTATTCTTGAAGGATTTTTAGATATTGTAAAGCGGGAGGTGGAATTACCTCCACTAGATTTATGAATGTAATATCCTAGAATGTTAGGGACATGAATGCCCCTAAAAAAAGGTGCCTAATTAAACATATTTTAAATATGGAAAAGCCAGATATTTTATTGTTGAAAGAAACTAACCTCAACAAGAGTGAAGCAGAAGGTTTCATTAGAACCTTAGGTTAGTGTTGGCTAGGTGTTTTTGTGGAGGCTTTGGGAACATTAGGGGAATGGCTATTTTATGGTCTCCTTTTTTGACCAGAATAGAAATGTTGGCTTTAGATTAGTATTGGCAAGCGGGTAAAATCTTGAGCTATCATTCAGATTTATAGTTCCTGTTGGTTAATATATATGGACCATAAGGTGATGTAAATAAGTCTGCTCTCTGGGCAGATATTTCTTCTTTTCTTAGAGACTTTCAGTAGGAAAATCTAGTGTTAGGGGGTGACATTAATGTTATCTTTAGTTAGAAGGATAAGCAAGGAGGTTTGTTTTTTGTTTCTCAGGCAAGTCAAGATTTTGGTCTTTTATAGAATAGAATAATCT